>CM041630.1:3397569-3445296 GCA_023333625.1 Bothriochloa decipiens
GTAGCCAGGCTAACACAGAGCAGACAACCAAACAACTTAAGGGTGGCTTGATGGAGGCAAGCTAAAGTTAACCTGGCTACGTTTTGCTAGACAAGCTCAATTGGTGCGAAATCCAAACACACACTTAAGTGTCGTCCGTCGGCATCCAGCAGTCCATCACAGGAGCCAACGGCATCCAACATTCCATACACATTGCCTTCTCTCTCGCTCTTATGAATGCAATTACTCCCTCCGTCTCAAATTATAGGTCGTTTGACTTTTTTGATTTTAAGTTTGACCACTCGTCTTATTCAAAAAATTTAAGCAAAACTAGTTAAATTTAGGTCATTATTGAAGATCTTTTGTTAATAAAGCAATCCACAACACAAGAAATAATATTTTAAATAAATTTTTAAATAAGACGAGATGATCAAACTTGGGATAAAAAAATCAAACGAATGATAATTTGAGACAGACTAGTATTTTAGTACCAATTTGTTAGCTAGGACTAGGAACCCACCGATACACCCAATAAATTAATTATAGTTATTATATATACATTGAAAAAGTTTATCCAAGGCGTTATGAACAAGTATATTTGTCTTTACTTACTACGGAGAACTAGTACTTGGTAGGAGATAACATCTCAAATAAATATGAACATTTCACCTATTTTAGAAAATTATATGAATATATATATATATATATATATTTCACTTTGTTACCTCTTAGAAAGTAATAGGCGCATGCTTCTAACCATATGGTCCAATAAATAAATGAACGACTCATAGGTACTTAAATTCTGGTTTTTTGGTGACGTAAAAACAAGTGAAATAGACATGTATCTATTTTTTGTTGCATTTATTTATTGTAATACGTAAAAAAAACGGTTGTAATTAGTACTAATTCTGATAGACGTGTATCATGTTTTTGCATTTTTTTTGAAGAAAATTTTTTGCATTTATTTTGGTAATAAACAACTAACTGATTGTGTACTTGAGAATAAAAGAAACGCAGCTCACGGTTTGAGAGCAACGAACGTGCCTATCAAATACTATTTTCTTTCCCAAAAAAAGAAGTAAAAGAACTGATTAAAACTTGTTACGGCAGCCCAAACAAATGATCCGTTACAGCCCAGTAAAATTATTACAGCAGCCCAAACAAATGATCAGTTACAGCCCATTAAATGATGGGAGAATTAGGTATTAGGCCCCTAGAAAAAATTTGGCTTAGGTATTGAGCTTTTTATTTTCTAAATTTAGGTGGAAGATCTCCAAATTAAAATTTTTTTGGTTATTAGGCCTTCTGTTAGATCTGTTATGAAATCCTGTGAGTTTTGGCACTGTAGCTCAAATGAAAAGACTAATTTGCCCCTTAGTTCACGGAACCAGGCAGAGCGAACCGGCCACAGCCCGACCAAGTCCTTTTCGCATCGATGAACGAAAAAAAAAAGCCGCGACGCCGCGGCTTCTTCCATGGCCGCCGCCGCCCACACCGGCGAGCAGGCCTCGCCACCGGCGACCCCACTAGTGGATCCGGTCTGGACGCCTCATATACGCCTCCTCTCCCTGTCGATTCGAGTTCTGGCACCGTTCCTTTGCATTGGCGGCGGCCCTGCAGCGCTGCTGTGCCGGTCGTCACGCGCATGGGACCAGCCCCCACCGCCGGGACGAGCCTAGGGCGGGGCGGCTCCCCCATGGAGGTGCGGCCAGCCCCCCACGCCGGGGTCGAGCCTAGGGGTGCCCTCATCCTCTCCAGCGACCAGCATGATGGCTTGAAATGTGCAGTACCAGGTGTGTGGTGCGTCTCGTCATCCGGAGGAGCAGGTTGTTCGCGTTCCACGTCAGGAACTCCCCTCTCCATCCCCGCCAGTGCCGGCTGCAGCGGGACCGTCGCCGCGTTCGGTAACGGCTGTGGCCGCAGCCGCGAGCCGCTTCGTTGACGGGCAGCTGTCCGTGACGGCGGCGCTCCTGCGTGATTTTCTTTTGTTGTACAAAGTGCAGAGGATTTTGTTTGAGCTTGGTCCAAAAATCCATGTGATGACAGATGTATTATTGTTATTTGATTTGATTTTATTTTTGTTATTTTTTTTTTTTGCAGATTACTACTCCAAAGGGATCTATTTGTTTTTGTTGAACAATAAGAGGAATGTTACTAGTATTGTTTTGGATACATTGTGCTGTGTTCATAAAAGTCCTACCATTTCCGTTCTTAACAATCGGAATTTTATTTTTAATTTTTTAGACGTAGGGGTAAAATTATCTTTTTATCCTCTACTTAACATCGTCAAATGCTAAAAGTATACGGAAGGCCTAGTAACTAAGAAAATTTTGTTTCAGAATTTTCCACCCAAATTCAGATTAAAAGAGGATACTTAAACGAAGTTTTTTCATGGGTCTTCTGCCTAATTCTCCCGTAAATGACCCGTTACAGCCCAGTGATTCTACTTTCCATCAAAAAGAAAAAAAGAGAAAACAAAACAGAGTGATTCTACTGCACTCAGCTCAGGAGCCGCCGGTAGCCGCAAATCTTGCATGCTGACCAGGGTGGCAAAGCAGTAACATTAGATGGCCCATTTCGTGGCCCAGCCAAGAGCACCCTATGTCTTTACTTTATTTTTTGCCAACGTGCAGTTCACAGATGCAGCCCATCGGCTGGAGCAGAGTCGGCCCAGAGTCTGAGTGACGCACGAGTAGCGTACAGGCAAGTAGCGTACGGGCCAGATATATGCTTTCTTTTTTTATTCTTTCTATATATATATATACAATGGGAGAAAAACATTTAAATATTTATTGAAAATGACAATGAGAGAACGATAAGTATCTCTACCCGGATGTTGATCTCTGCTCAAGCGTTCATGCCTGATATACCATACAAAGTCGTTTAAGGGGACATTGTCTAGGACCTTACAATTTCCTCCCATTCTTATTTTCTTTTCCGAATCCATACAAAGTCGTTTAAGGGGACATTGTCCAAACAAAAAGACATACCAGTTATAAAGGGTAATAAAAAGAGAAAAAAAAACAAAAAGAGACAAAATTGTAGTTTTGGAAGGTTGTGAGTTTTATTTATAAAAAATAAAGAACTTAATTTTGCTTCATGGATTGTACAGAAGTTGTACGCGAATAAAAGAACACAAAACAATGTAATAAAAAATTATCAGCATTTTCCATATGAGAGTTGTATGCGAAGGAAACAACGCAAAAACAATATAATAAAAAAATTGAATTTTGCTTCATGGATTTGTACGAGAGTTGTACGCGAAGAAAAGAACACAAAAAAATGTAAAAAAACATTCAAATTTTCCATCAGGAATACTGATATATTTATGTGCTGAAGTTGTGCCCGAAGAAAAAGAATGCCAAATAACCTAATAAAAAACATTCATACTTTACATCTGGAACCTCGATCTATTTTAAAAAATTATTAAGACCCTCTCACTTTTTCTTTCTCTCTATATCTGGAACCTTATATTTTTTTTTCTTCCCGACTCTTGGTGGACTTTTGACTGACCGACGGAGGAGGGGAGACCGACTTGCGGGCGGTACGGTGGCGGACTGAAATTTCTGTAATTAAATATTAGGTAAAGATAAATATATATATATATATATTTCCTTTCTTAATTTCTTTCTCCGTATTTTTTTCTTTTTTTCCTTTTGTACTTTTGTTGTGCTTTATTGTTTTTTATTTTTTAAAATTTTTCATTCTTTTCATCTATTCTTTTTTTCTTTTCTTATTTTTTATTGCTTTAATCTTTTATTTATTTTTCTCTTTTCTTCTATTTTCTATTTTTATTTTTCATGGTCTTATTTTATTACTTTAATCTTTTATTTATTTTTCTGTTTTCTTCTATTTTCTTTTTTTATTTTTCATGGTCTTATTTTATTACTCTCTGAGTTCATGATGAGGCTTCTGTTAATTGTTTCCATATCTCTAATGTCTAAACCTCCTTCTTCCTTGCTTTTGCAAATATCCTCCAAAGATCGGTATGCTATGGGGCTTGTGCTCTGTTCTTCTTGCACTACTGTCCACCAAACCCTCTTTATGATAGTGTTAATCTTTTCAATAAACATTTTGGAGAACAGAATAGTTGACGTATAGTAAATAGGAATGGAAGAAAGAACTGATTTAATATATTGGAGTCTATCAGCATGGTTGAGTTTATTTGCCTTGAGAGTGCCAAGCTTGGCAAAGAATTTGTTGTAGATAAAATTGTAGGCTCTATTTTTGTCCTTATGACTGAAAATCATAGGATGACTGAGGTGCATGGTATTTGGCCGGAGATTAGGAACAAGAAAAATAATTTTAATCTGGTCTCTAGTGGAATCAGGAACATCTAATCAAAACTATACATTAGATGGTGTATATCTTTTTCCTTAAAACTTAGTGCACAAACAAACATAATAAGTGCTAAGAATTTATGCACCGTGGCTTATCTAGGTAGGCACAAACAAACTGGTTTGGCATTTTTTGCTTTTTTATGATAGAAAAAAGCCCATCAAGAGAGGCCCATACAGATCTCTACATTTTGCATCAGGAACACTAGTTTATTATAAAAGTATTTATGACCTCCCACATTTTTTCTCTCTCTAGAATGTTTACATCTTGAACCCTGTAATTTTTTAATTGTCTTTTCCACGTCCTAATCTCCCTAACAGGCACGGCATCTCCTAAATACGGCATCGAGGTTTTTTTTAAAAAGGGGAGGGCTTCATTATATATTGTCAAATGATTACAATCACGGACTAAAGCCATCGACACACAGGTCAAAATGTCATTAGCAACAAAAACAAAAGAAAGATCTCTCCTCCCAAACTAACACAGCTCATGCGCTACCTCATTTGCACTCCTATGAGACTCGGAGATTCTGACTTAAGTTCTTGATGATTTCCTTTGCTTCTTCAATGAGATGGCAAGACACAGATCGGTTTTTGCCCTTGTCCTCTAGTTGATGAACTGTTGCAATGCAGTCCGATTCCAACCAGAGGCGTCCGATTCCAACCAGAAGCGTCCGTTCCATGAAGAAACGGTGTGTTTTAGACCCGTCAGGGCCGGGCTTTGTGCGACGGCGGACAGATTTTTTTTTTTTTTTTTTTGTTGAGGTTAGCGGACTGAAATATTGGTAGTTTATTATTATATATATATAGGTAAGAGGTAAAGGTAAAGATATATATACACGTTTCCTTTCTTAATTTCTTTCTCCGTATTTTTTTTCCTTTTGTACTTTTGTTGTGCTCTATTGTTTTTCTTTTTTTTTTAAATTTTTCGTTCTTTTCATCTATTCTTTCTTTTTATTTTTCTTTTGTTTTTCATGAGCTGGCTGGGTGACCACCCCAGCGTCCCCTGAGCATATCATGCATGCTCTCGTAGGACGACGACACCACGCAGCAGGAGCCGGTGCATGGAACATGTCCAGCTAGCGCAGTTGGTGATCGATGATCGAGCACGCAAGGGATCCAATCCACGTAGGAGTATATCCATCCACGCCCGATATAGTATGTCAGAAAGTTTGTACTAACAAGTAGAGAAAACGGCAGTGGCAGGATATATTTTCAGTCCGAAAGCCGTTGCATCGTGTCCGCCTCGATCGAGCAATATACTTACACGCATCAAGATGTCGTGGTCGATCGTACGTATATATCTTGGACGACGTACGTACATTGGCAGGGTCACGTGATGTCCAGCGTCTGTAGACTTTATTTTAAAATTTTAGATACTCGCACATAGAAGCTTTAAAATAATTTAAAATTTTACATATTAATAGTATAAAACTAGATGTACATTATACCAAAAAATTTTAAGATTCAAATAACTTTAGTAAAAGTTTATATAAAAAAAATTTTAGTTATTATAGGACAAAATTCAAGATTGCTGAAATTTGTTTTTTCATATGAGTTTCTACAAAAGTTATTTGAATCTTAAATTTTGGTACAATACCCATATAGTGATGTACTATTGGTTTTTTCTTTTTTAAGCACGCCGAAACATATTTTTCATTAAACAGACAGTGATGTACTATTGTTGCGTAAAGTTTAATTTTTTTTTTAAAATTTCTAAGTGCAAATATCATAAACTCCGCGATCACTTATACTCGTGACCGTACTCTTCAGCGTGATGCCCTAGTGCCCTAGTGCGCTATCTAATTCTCGGCTGCCGCATTGCCACGTCCACCTGCCCTATCCTCGCATTTGACGCGTGTCTCTATGCATCCTGGATGGCTCGGACGGCAAGTCCACGTGCCGCGATTTCATTGGAAGACCCACCATGTCGCCACGCCCACCTGGCCACCAGCCCTGGCCCAGATCTTTCCTTCCTTTTCCCCACCACATCTCCATTCCGGCCTATATATAATAAGCAATATTACACGTAAATATAATAAGCAACTGAAGAGGATCAGTGAGTGGTGGTCGTCGTCAAGAGCCAACAGAGAGTCTGCAGCAGAGACGACAGAGACAGAGGTCCAGGCAGTCACTCAGTCAGAGAGCGAGCAGTGAGCACAGCTAGCTTCATCATCTGATCGATCGAGCAGAGACAGCAGAGCAGAGGAGGCCGGCCGGCCGGCCGGAGATCCAGATCCGACGACGACGACCGAGCTGGAAAGGACGTCGTGCCTGCAGCTTATGCAGGTGCCGGCGGCGGCGGCCAAGCGGGTGTGGTGGCGCGGCCTCACCTCGCGCCTGCTCGGCCTCCGGCGGCCGCCGTGTCGTCGTGCAGGCCCAGGAGGGCTGTGGGGCCTGCGGAAGGAGGTGCGCGAGTGCGAGTACGACGACATCCACGTCATGTGGGATATGCTCGGCAGCAAACCCAGCGGCACCAGCAGCGCGGCGGCGGCGACGCGGCGGGCTAGGACGGCGAGGAAGTCCCCCGTCGTCGTCGCTTGGAGCCGGCTCACGTTCTATTGCTGCGGGTTCTGATGCCATGCATCTGTCTCTGCAGGTAACTCCGAGGTCCGAGCAGAGCACAGCCGCTGTACGGCCAGTTCTTGTCCGGCGGCGGAGGCGGAGGCGGAGGCGTACGTCTGACTGGCTGCTCCTGTTGCTGCTGATTTTGGTCCATGTCCATCCGCTGCTACAGCAGCGTATGGAAGCAATTTTTGTAAGTGATTTGCGTCAGAAATTTTTGTTACTGTGTTATATATACTGTACTGTATGTCGTTCCTAGGTGCAGCTTAACTGTCTTGAGTAATTAATACGAGTACTAGTAATGACAAAAGACGATGAACCGCAACCGGAGACATTAACAACCTGGCTGATCTGATTATGTAACAAAATTCATTGGGTCTTAATATAATTTTTTGATTCCGGGTGACTTTAAATATGTGAAATGGATATGCATTCATTCTGTTTCATTTATTTGTCGTACGTAAATGGCTTAACGGTTTTTTATAAACTTCTTCCAACGTCAGACCGGTGCAGCTCTGCCCACGCACGCGAAAGGCTCCCCACGTGGACATTGTCGCGAGCGGAGTTCGATTCCCTGCCCCACTCACCCGACGCATCTCGGTGACCAGCGATCGATACCTGTACTCATCACCGATTAAATTAAAAAAAAAAAAAACACCTCCCTTCGCTCTCGGCTCAGGCCACGCCGCTCGCCCCCATCCGCGCCCGCCGCAACCGCCAGTCCTAAATTCCTAATCCCATCGCCAGCCTCCCCTCACGTTCTCGAGAATCCGCCCCGGCCTCGCGTGCCCGATGTGGAGACGAACGGACAGCGAGCCGCCGCCGCCACAGGTGGATCTCTTAGCACCCCTTGTACATCCAGATCGGGCGCCGGCCTCCCTGGCGTTGCGGAGATCACGGTTACGAACAGGACGTGCAGCGGCGCCAGGTGGTTGTACCCGATGCCAATATCAGGGATGCTTCCACAATTTTGTGCCTGCAGTTATTACTATTGATCCTAGAAGTCTAGGCCTTGAGTTCTTACTTTGGTATTTGAAAGGTAAAGGTTGTTCTTACAAATGGGAAATTTCTGGATGATGCCAACATATTGAATCTTGACTTTTTTTCCTGAACAATGCTTTACAGACTGAATGAAATGGAGAAATCCACTTATTGTATCTAGGGAGGTTTGGTCTCAGCTAGCCGACATAGTTCATGTTCATATGATGGATGATTTTGAATCTTCAGATAAAATGTGACTTTTTGATACAAAACATGTCGTCCTCAATATGTTACCTATGATACTCTTTGGGCATTGTGGAAACTGATAAACTCTTATGTTTTTTTTAGTATTCCAGCGGTGCTCTTAGCGGCAAGTGTGTTGCACCATTCTCTTGATGGTCAAGCATTGGGTTGTTCTGTGCCCAGTCTGGCATTTGGATAAACTGCAGGTTTTATTGTCCCAATTGGAGCTACCAGTGTCATGTCCAGAAAGGATCCCCTGGAGGAGTGGGGTGACTTGATGGAACAATTGGACTTCGAACGGGTGATGGCTTACCAACATTTAGATGTGCTTCATGGCGTAATGGTTTTGGGTTTAGTCTAAGGCCTAGAATTTCCAAGTTGTTGAGTCTCATAAGACAATTTTTAATTTTGATAGTTTGTAACCATTGTTTGCATATTTTATTTATATTGTTTGTAGAAAGTAATGAATGGTGCCAAAATTAGCAATTGGACATGTTTCTGTGAAGATTTATCAAAGAAAGCTATTGAGGAGCTTTGCTTTAAGCTGGCTGAAATGTCTCGCATTATTGGAGTGGTAATATGCCTTTTCATTATCCTTTTTTACCGTCTTTAGGTCCAAACCGTCTTTTCTACCATTTTTCACTTTAATTCCGGGACTTTGCCGATTTGAAGCTCATAGGTTGATTGTAATAACTTAGATGATTGATGACTTTATTATGCCACATTATGCAAAAGTGTTTTTCGGATTGTATACATGCTCAAATATACTTGTGTAAAGTTAAACTATGGGAAAAAAAACATTGGTTGTTTTCACGTACATTTTCAATATAAAGCCGTGGCGTTAGCACGGGTATTATACTAGTGATATTTAAAGAAAATCCAATGGTTGGATATATATATATATATATAAAGGGCGTACCCAGTGTCATAGGCTCCCGCACTGCGGGGTCTGGGGGAGTAAAAATAGCCAGCAACCATCCCTGCACAAATGTGCAGAGGCTGGGGCTTGAACCCTGGACCTCTTAGTCACAGACGGTAAAGCTCTACCGCTTGCACCAGGGCCGCTCTCTCTCTCTCTCTATATATATATATAGCAGAACAAAAGAAAAAATCAATGGCTCAATGGTTTTTGTTATATATTATAATTATAATCAAATGAATGACTCACAGGTATTAACTTGGGAGTACCGTGCCCAAAACTCCAATATATAATATATAAATTATGATTTTTTGGTGACATAAAACAAGTGAAATATACATGTATTCATTTTATTTGTTGCGTCTATTCGTTTGTAAACAACTCAACGGTTGTAGGTAAAACAAAATTCTTTATCTAAAAAAAGTTAACATAAAATTCTAATTCTTAATTGGTGACTTAAAATAAGTGAAATAGACATGTATCCATTTTGTTGTAATAAACGTATATTAGAATATAAAAGAAACACATATATGTTCACGATTTGAGAGCAAGGTGAGCTCATTTGGTACGGATCTAATTGTAGGAGAAAAGTCTAATACTCAGAATTTTTGGAGAAAAGTTACTACAAGAGACAGAATCACTTGCTAAAATTATTGTTTGGCTGCTTGCATGGATTTATAGATAGATCACAAAAAAAAAAGAATGTATTGGAGTTAACAGACAAATTAATTAAAATGCCCTTATCATATTTTTGAAAACGTTCACCGGAGGGTGGGAGAGCCCCACCAGAATAATTTTCCATTAATTCTGATAAGCTAGTGTTTTACATGGTTATCAGGGAAGTACAATGGGGAAGAGAGGGATTACAACAATAAATAACGGCACCATCAACATCAACAAACTAGCAGGGAGGAGAAACAACAAGAGGACCCTAGGTTAAGTCTAGACACCAGTCAAGAGCCGCTAGCCGATCGCTGAATTGCGCCACCACCGAGCCACATACTCGCCATTTTCACCGGAGCCGTTGTGCCCAGCACCACTCCTCGTAGCCACGCCGCTCCGTTGTTGCCCTTGAAAGTCCCTAGTTTGGTTTTGGATAATTGATGAAACCTAAAGACTAACCTTGTTTCTAAGTGGATGATTTAGAGAAAGGTAATCCATGCCAAGTGGAGCTCAATGATGAGTCATGACATGAAGTTATGTAACCTAAGCATGATGAAGATCAAGATGGGCTTGGCTCGATGGACCGGTTGGAAGTGTGAAGGGCAAGTTGAGGCTTCGAAGCGAAAGACCATGCAACGGTGAAGCTTGGGCAAGACTTGGCGCCGATGGACTGACCAATGGTGAAGAGCAAGTAAGATCGAGATCGATGGACCAAGACGGTTACATGATGACATGGAGTGTCACGTGTCATGTGAAGGTTGGTGGTTGATGAAAAAGTAAAATGGGCTCAAGGCAAAGGTATAACCTATAGGGCTATTTTGTTTTGTTTTCAAGACACCATAGAGGGTGTGAGTGGTTTAGGATCGATAGCCAAACTATGAAGTGGGAAGATCTTCGGTAATTCAGTTCATGAGTGCCACTAGGTCTATCATTTCATGTGATTGCATTAGGATCTAGTGCATGATGAAAAATACTTTGAAAATAATTTTAAAAATGCTAACACACATGCACATAGAGATGTCACTTGGTGGTGTTGGCACATTTGTAAAGGAGAAGAAGTTGGAGAAGGTTCGACGAACTCTTGTGTTGGGAATGAGAGATGATGGATCTTGGGTTGGAAAACTACTTTGATCGATTATGAATTGGATCAAGTGGCTATCTGAGTTGTGTAGTCCTCTAAGTAAGCTTTCCAACGAGTCTAAGATCATCAAAAATGGAGTTCGGAGCTAAGAGATATGCCTGTTTTAGTGCGGGTTGGTGCTAGACCAGCAGAAGTTTCGGTGGGTCTGGACCGGAAGTTTCGGTCAGCCCAGTTCAAGCAACCGCGTGCGCCGATTCACTTTCGGTTCTCGACCGAAAGTTCCGGTGTAGTTCCGGTGGATAACTAAAAGTTCCGGTCAGGTGACCGGAAGTTTCGGTAGGCCAGATCTAGGTTGACTTCGCGGACTGACTCGCACACAATGGCTAGATCTGACGCGTACAATGGATAGATCTGGACTGACCGGAAGTTCCGGTGGCGCTTCACTGGAAGTTCCGGTAGGCCAATTCAGGGTTACTATATATTTGTTTTGGCCGGCTGTTGGGGGATACCCTTCGCCATTTTAACACTTTTGAGCATCTTTTGAGCTCAAATTCCTCCCTCCCACTCATTCTCTCTTGCTTGATTGCGAATCTTGAGTGAGATTGAGTGGTTCAAAGTGCATTGCATAAGGTAATTCATCTAGTGGCACTTGCGAGTTATTTGGCCGGTGGATTTCTTGTTACTCTTGGAGAGTACCGCTCCTAGCCGGCTTGGAGGATTGTTGGAGGCGTTGGAAAGAGTTGGTGATTGTTCTTGCCCACCTCCGGTGATTGATTTGTAAGAGGTTCTTGAGCTTTCCTCGACGGAGTGCCAAAAGCTACTCTAGTGAAATGCGCATGTCATTGAGTTACCTCGCTTGAGAGTGGTGTCTTGCGGTTCCCTTGAGAGGGATTGCCTTGTGAGGCAAGTGGCTTGCGAGCACACCGAAGAACCCTCTAGGTGTTGGTCGACACAACCAGTGACGTAGCTTGTCGGTGCATAAGTGAACACCGGGTGAATAAAAATAATTGTGTCATCCATTTGTCTCCCGGTGATTAGTTCTTCATTGATATATATATTGTTGTCATTGTGATTGATTGAATATCATCTTGGTGATTGGCAACATCTTCACTTCACCGTCGGTATTGAAATTGTCATCCTACCTCTTGTATTTACTTTCTTATTTTATATATATATATTGTGTAGCTTGTGTAGAATTGGTTATCTTGATAGCTCAATAGATTAGAAAGTAGTGACATAGTCTTTGTGTGACATAGAGATCATAATATATATTAGAATTATCATTAGGAGGCTTGCTCTTAATCTAGACTAGGCAAAACCGTGTTTACGCCATTTGTTATACTAATCAAGTTTTGTCTAGTGGTTTGTAGAATTTTTAATAGGCTATTCACCCTCTCTAGCCATTTAGGACCTTACACGTGGCATCGGAGCTAGGTCACCAGTTTAGCAAGGCTTAACATCCTTCGGTGTTAAAAGATGGCTCATGTTGTGTTCAATCATGTTGGGGCAAACCACCTTTCTTTGATGGCATTAGTTCTTTTGATCATTAGAAGAGAAAGATGACCATGTATCTGGGCTCTATTCATGAGAGAGTATTGCAAGTTTCTTTGAAAGATTATGTTGTGCTTGATGTGGATCATCTCACTGATGAAGATAGGGCCAATGTCACATGCAATAGAATGGCTCTCAACACCATTTACAATGGCATTGATATAAAGATCTTTGAGGGGATCAAGGACTTAGAGTTTGCACATGAGGTGTGGACAAGATTGAGTGAGACCTATGAGAGAACAAAGGTTGTGAAGAGTGCCAAACTTTATGGCCTCAAGAAAGAGTTTGAGAACTTCAAGATGAAGGATGATGAAACAATCCTAGAAACATTTCATCGTCTACAAGTGACCATGAATGATCTCAAGAGCTTGGGATACAAGATACAAGATGAGGATTTTTGTGTCAAGTTCTTGATGAGTTTACCCGGAAGATTCAAGATGTTGATCATGATGCTTCAAAGAGATGGGCTTGAGAAAATAAAGCCAAATGACTTGCTTGGAGAAGTGTTGACTTATGATAAGTATGACAAGCAAGTTGATGAGAAGGATATGAAGGTAGAAGAGAAGAAGAAGCAAACCGTGGCATTCAAGGCCACATCCTCTAGTAGCAAAGCTCCTATCTTTGAAGAAGAAGAAGACAATGGAGAAGAAGGAGAGTTTGAGATTGATGATGAGGCACTTGCTCTTGTTGTCAAGAAGATGGGTCATATGTTCATCAAGAGAAGAGGCTTTAAGAAGAACCACTACAAAAGCAATGAGCAAGTAAGGAAGTGCTTCAATTGTGATAGCACCGAACACTTGGAAGCGGAGTGTCCCTATGACAAGAAAAAAACAACAACAAGAGGGGCAAGTTTGATAAGAAGAAGAGAGAAGTAAGGATGACTCTCAAGAAGGTCAAGGATGGTGCATTTGTTGTCACTTGGGAGAGCGACAATGAAGAGGAAGATGATGAATCATCCAACAAGGCTTTTTCTTCTATTGCTATCAATAAGAAGCCTTCATTGTTCTCTACTTCACACTCATGCTTCATGGCGAAGGAGACAAAGGTACAATATGATAGTAGTGATGATGAAAGTGAAATAGAATATGCTAATAATGATGATAATGATGAACCAACTAAAGAACAACTATATGACTTGATGCAAGAAACTAGAGACATAGCTATTGCCAAGGACAAGGAGTGTAAGAAGCTTTCTATGAAGGTAGAAATACTTGAGAAAGCCCTTAATGAACTTATGACCAGTCATGGGAGTCTAAAGGAAGACCATGAGAATCTTGGTCAAGCTCATTCCAAGCTTGAAAAGGTTCACTCAATGCTTCTTGAGCAAAAAACAAAGGAGGTTGTTGCATCTTGTGATATAGGTGTAACATGTGATATAATTGATGAATCTTTTTATCAACCTATCATCATTCATGAGACTAACCCTTCTTATAGCTCTTCGTCCACCACCACCCACTCTACCTCTACTACTAGTGATGAGTTCACTTATGATGCATTACTAACAGTGGAGAATGAGACTCTCAAGAGAGAGGTGGATGAGCTCACTCACGCCCTAGGCAAGGCCTATGGTGGTAAGGCCCGCTTGCTTAAGTGCTTGGGTAGCCAAAGATTTTCTCTCAATAAAAAGGGATTAGGCTACACCCCTAAGAAAGGCAAGAAGGCCTTTGCTACTCCAAAGCCTAGCTTTGTGAAGAGCAATGGTCAATATTGCAATAGATGCAAGCAAGTTGGGCACTTAGAGCATAATTGTAATAAAATGAACAAGAGCAAGAAAAGTGTGAATGCTATATCTTATGATTCTTGTTATGTGCTTACCAAGGGTGAGAAGGGTGTGTGTAGGGTCGAGATGGCGGACTAGAGGGGGTGAATAGTCCTTTCTAAAAATAATCGCGTCGGCTAGACAATATAAATGTGGAATTAAAACAATCGGTCTAGCCAAGACTACACCCCTCTATCTATAACTCTAGAAGCACTTTATTTAAAAGATTCTAAATAAGAATATAAGGTTCTAGGCTAGGAAGTGCACAACTAAATAAGCCTAGCTTGCAAGGTCACACAAACCTAAGCAACTAGTACTTTGGCAAGCGGGTGTGTACCTAAATAATTTTAATGAGTAAAAGCACAAAGCCAACCTAAGGTCACTAGATGCTCAAGGACAAGGCTACACAAGCCGAACCCAAGAGCTCAATTTACTTTACTACACAAGTCAAGTAAAGCAAGAGAATTACTTCTAGCTACACAAGCAAGACGACAATTAGAGAGCTACACAACCTAACTAATTGATAGAGCAACTACACAAGCACAATGTATATATATAAATGTAAATACAAGACTTGTGTATGAAAATTGCAAACCACCGAGAAGAGTAGACACAAATTAACACGACGATTTTTACCGAGGTTCACTTGGTTGCCACCAAACTACGTCCTCTTGTGTCGACCAACACCTTGGTGGTTCCTCCGGTACTTGGCGCTCCACGCCAATGCCCCTCAAGGCACGCCTCCGCAAAGGCACCGCAAGCGAACCCATATACAAGTACGTTAACTCAATGACACGAATAATCCACTAGAGTTACTCTTCGCGATTCCCGTGGGGTAAGCATAATACCCCTCACAAATTCTCCTTCGGCGCATCGCACAATCTTCTTTGCGTGCTTCACGGAGTCACAATCCATCAAACCGTCTAGGTAATGACAATCACCAAGAGTAATAAGAAATCCACAATTGCAATCACCACCTAGTGCCACCAAATATGAATCCCTAAATACATGCACACTAGGTTCACAATCCTCTCTCAAATTAGCACAAATCTCGAGTGGAAGAGGAAGGGATAGAGGTGAATCGTCAAGCTCTCAATCACACCCACATAGGGCACTCAATCTCTCATTAAAATTTGACACAAATCATAGGAGAGAAAGAGAGGAGCAAGAACCCTAGTTCATGTTCTCCAAGAGTAGAATGGGAGAGCTCACTGTGCTGTTGCTTCTTTATCAGCTAAGGGGCAAGGGCCTTAACCAGGCGGCCGGCCTCCCAACGGCTCGCAGGAGCAGAGCTCCCAACGGTCGGCAGGGCAGGGCGCACTGCTCCCTCCTGCAGCCGCCACCCCTCTTTCTATCTAAATGAACGAGCAACGGCGGCGTTGACCTCTGTCGAATCCTCCTCTTTTCTTTACGATGCAGCAAACCAGCCAGCAGCAAGCAGTGGCGGCCCACCAGAGCAGCGACAGGCAGCGGCCTGCGAGCCAGCGTGCAAGCGGCCCAGCAGAGAGCTTGCAGCTTCAATCCGTGATAGGCCAAGTCCAGCAATGAGCAAAGTCGACGGGCCGGCCCAAGCGAGCAGCAGCCCCAGCGCCACTTTGCTGACCAGGCCCCAGGCCGTCCACGCTCTGCCCTCTTTCTCTCTGGTCAACAGAACGCATGGGCCACAGGCACATAATCGATTTTCCTTTCCATTAGTCACACATATGCATGCATTCGCAGAAAAGACATGAGCTCCTCTTAACCATAATTAGCTGGGTCCCGCATGCTAATTAAAGAGAGCATCAAGGCATCAGCAACACCACTCCTGGCTATCTCGCATGCACTCTTGCCAATAATAGAATAGAAGAAGCAAAGGACCAGCCTCCTTTCGTATTTCCTCTTCAATGTATGCAGCAACGAGTGGTCCTTTCGTATTTCCTGCATTTCTTATTTTTATCGACAGCAAGCATGAACACATGCACCAGCAGCTCTTGCCTCCTTTTAGCTCTGAACATCGTGCATCTCAATAAGAATAGCAGCAGCAAGACTTCTCTCGGCTCCAGAGACAACCCTTCTCAAAATCTAACCCTCAGAAAATTACCAAAACAATTTAGCACTTGGGTTAGATTTTCACAAATAGTTTTTGGGGTTAATCTCACCACGTCACTAAGCGTCATGCATGTGTTCACAAAACAGACTTGGTCATGTTGGCATGAAACAATTGAAGAAACTATTGAGTCATGATCTAGTCAATGGATTGAAAGATGTTGAGTTTGAAAAAGATAGACTTTGTAGTGCTTGTCAAGCCGGAAAATAAGTTGAAAATGCACATCCAAAGAAGAGCACAATGAGCACATGCAAGGCATTTGAGTTGTTGCACATGGATTTATTTAGACCAACAACATATGCAAGCATTGGTGGGAACAAGTATGGATTTGTCATTGTTGATGATTTCACAAGATTCACTTGGGTGTTCTTTCTTGGTGACAAGAGTGAAGTGTTTGATACATTCAAGACCTTTTTCAAGAGAGTTCACAATGAGTTTGAAATCAAGATCAAGAAGATTAGAAGTGACAATGGGAGTGAATTTAAGAATACAAGAATTGGTGATCTTTGTGATGACTTTGGTAATAGACATCAATTCTCGGCCAAATACAATCCACCCTCCAATGGTGTTGTTGAGAGAAAGAATAGAACATTGCTTGATATGGCAAGGACTATGCTTAATGAGTATAATGTGAGTCACAAGTTTTGGGATGAAGCAATCAACACGGCTTGCTACTCCATCAATAGGCTCTATTGTCATTATTGCTTGAGAAGACCCCATATGAGCTACTTCATGGAAGAAAGCCAAATATTTCATTCTTTAGAGTGTTTGGTTGCAAATGCTATATCTTGAAGAAGGGCACTAGACTTGAGAAGTTTGACTCTAGATGTGATGAAGGGTTCCTACTCGGTTATTCAACAACAAGCAAAGCTTATAGAGTATGGAATAATGCTAGAAGTCCATGATGTGCAATTTGATGAAACCAATGGGTCTCAAGATGAGAAAGATAACATTGATGATGTTAGTGGACCTCGGTTGGTGAAAGCAATGAAGAACATGGACATTGGGTACATTAGAGCAAGGCAAGTGATTGATGTTGATGACAAAGATCAAGTGCTCACATCACCCATCAAGCAAGCTAGTGGTTCTCAAGTGCAAGATCATCATGCTAGTTCACCATCTCATAAAAATAAATCAAATTATCAACCTAGCTCAAGCAATCAAAATGTGCTTCAACCCACTCATATTGCAAGAGATCACCCACTTGATAAGATTATTGGTGATATTAGAAGTGGTGTGCAAACAAGATCTATGGAAATGATATATGAGCATGCATCATTTGTGTCAATGAAAGAACCCAAGAAAATTGATGAAGCTTTGAAGGATGCCGATTGGATCATGGCAATGCAAGAAGAGCTCAATAACTTCAAAAGAAATGATGTTTGGGAATTGGTAGAAAGACCTTAAGATCATAATGTCATTAGAACCAAATGGCTATTTAAAAACAAGCAAGATCAAGATGGTATAGTAGTGAGAAACAAAGCAAGACTAGTTGCACAAGGTTACACTCAAATAGAGGGTCTTGACTTTGAAGAAACTTATGCACCGGTGGCAAGATTGGAGGCAATTAGAATTCTATTAGCCTATGCTTGTGCCCATGATATCAAGTTATATCAAATGGATGTGAAGAGTGCATTTCTCAATGGGATCATCAATGAGTTAGTATATGTTGAGCAACCTCCTAGTTTTGAAGATGAGAAGAAACCTAACCATGTGTATAAGTTGAAGAAGGCATTATATGGCTTAAAGCAGGCACCTAGAACATGGTATGAGAGGCTAAGGAATTTTCTTATCTCTAAGGGATTCATTGTGAGAAAGGTTGATACTACTCTATTCACCAAGAAGATTGAAAATGATCTATTCATTGTGCAAATCTATGTTGATGATATCATATTTGGTTCAACCGATGAAGATTATTGCAAGGAATTTGGTGAAATGATGGCCAAAGAGTTTGAGATGTCCATGATTGGAGAGCTTAGCTACTTCCTTAGTCTTCAATTCAAACAATTGAAGAAAGGCACATTTGTTAGTCAAGACAAATATATCAAGGACATGTTGAAGAAGTTTGGGATGCAAGATGCAAAAGCTATATCAACTCCAATGGGCACCAATGAAAGTCTTGATAGTGATCTTAGTGGCAACATGGTGAATCAAAAGGAATATCGGTCTCTAATTGGAAGCCTACTCTATGTCACCGCATCAAGGCCGGATGTCATGTTTAGTGTATGCATGTGTGCAAGATATTAAGCCTCACCTAGAGAGAGTCATCTCAAGGCCGCAAAGAGAATATTGAGGTACTTGAAGCATACACAAGATGTTGGACTATGGTATCCCAAGGGGTCACAATTTGAGTTGATTGGATATTTGGACTCCGATTATGGGGAATGCAAGATCAATAGAAAGAGCACTAGTGGAACATGTCAATTCCTTGGAAGATCGCTAGTGTTATGGTCTTCAAAGAAACAAAATAGTGTGGCAATATGTACCGCCAAAGTAGAATATGTTCGTGCGGGGGCATGTTGTGCATAATTGCTTTGGATGAAGTCAACTTTGAAGGACTATGGATTCAATTTTAAGAATATACCATTGTTTTGTGACAATAAAAGTGCAATTAGAATGACACAAAACCCGGTCCCACATGGAAGATCAAAGCACATTGACATAAGACATCATTTCATAAGGGATCATCAACAAAAGGGTAATATTTCAATTGAAAGCATGGGCACCGATGATCAACTTGCCGATATTTTTACCAAGCCACTTGATGAGAAAAGGTTTTGCAAGCTAAGGAATGAGTTGAACATTTTTGATTTCTCAAACATGAGTTGAAGGCACTCCACCCACTTTTTACATGCCTGTCCTTTGACAAAGCAAAGGTAAAATTGTATTGACATGTCATTCATGATTTATTAGGACTTGTTAGTGCATATAGACATACAAGTTGCATTTTGGGAGCATTCATGATAAATCAAATGTTTGTATGATCTAGTAGTGGCATATAACATGTTTGTGTGCTTGCAATCCTAGTGTTGAATCTAGAAAATTTGCTATAAGTGTTTAATTCAACATAGGCAAGATAACCCTTTCATGAGGTGTGAAGAAGCTTGTCTTTGGTTTAAACCGAATTAAATATCTTTGGCAATTGTTCTAGGTTGAACAATTTTTGTAAAATTTGATCCTAATTCCCCCATCAAAAGAACTAATCTAACTTACTCTCTAAATTTTGACCATACCTTTTTAGAAATAGATGACAAAAGGGGAGAGATAAGTCACAAAGATAATGTTAGGAAGAGATATGAGAAAGGAAAGGGATCAATAACATTTTGAAGCACACAAGTAGGGGGAGCAAGCTCATAAATAATTTGTTGCATTTGTATGTGCATTAACATATGACTTTCTCATTACACATGTATTTAAATTCATATTCGTGCTTGTGTGGTGTATGCTAGAATTGGAAATTGTATGATGAAATGAAATACTAGCATGCCTAGGTGGTAACTAGACTTTTATGCTTTCAAGTGAATCAAGTGCTCTCTTTTTATAATGTTGATCTCACGGGGTACTTGAGTTTTTGATGTATGTCAAGTTATCCATGGTGCTAAGGATGGTGTAAATTGCAACTCTGATTGGTATCACGCTTCAAAGGTCCATTTCTTGCACCTTAGCATCATTTTGGTAGAATTACTCTCCCACAAATTTCATATCCATACATATGTGCAAAGCTTTCAATCCAAACTCTATGCACATATGTAGGGGGAGCTAATCCTACCAAAACCGAATTTGTGATGATTGTCCAAATATAATTCATGATTCAAATTACTTGGACAAGCATGACAAGTTCAAAATCTTTATTACAAAATCATCTTTTTGAGGTTGTCATCAATTACCAAAAAGGGAGAGAATGAAACTCCTCGTAGCCACGCGCTCCGTTGTTGCCCTTGAAAGTCCCTAGTTTGGTTTTGGATAATTGATGAAACCTAAAGACTAACCTTGTTTCTAAGTGGATGATTTAGAGAAAGGTAGTCCATGCCAAGTGGAGCTCAATGATGACTCATGACATGAAGTTATGTAACCTAAGCATGGTGAAGATCAAGATGGGCTTGGCTCGATGGACCGGTTGAAAGTGTGAAGGGCAAGTTGAGGCTTCGAAGCGAAAGACCATGCGACGGTGAAGCTTGGGCAAGACTTGGCACCGATGGACCGACCAACGGTGAAGAGCAAGTAAGATCGAGATCGATGGACCAAGATGGTTACATGATGACATGGAGTGTCACGTGTCATGTGAAGGCTTGGTGGTTGATGGAAAAGCAAAATGGGCTCAAGGCAAAGGTATAACCTATAGGGCTATTTTTTTTGCACTCAAGACACCATAGAGGGTGTGAGTGGTTTAGGATCGATAGCCGAACTATGAAGAGGGGAGATCTTTGGTAATTCGGTTCATGAGTGCCACTAGGTCCATAATTTCATGTGCTTGCATTAGGATCTAGTGCTTGATGAAAAATCCTTTGAAAATGTTTTAAAAAATGCTAACACATATGCACATGGAGATGTCATTTGGTGGTGTTGGCACATTTGCAAAGGAGAAGAAGTTGGAGAAAGTTCGATGAACTCTTGTGTTGGAAATGAGAGATGATGGCTCTTGGGTTCAAAAACTGCTTTTATCGATTATGAATTGGATCAAGTGGCTATGTGAGTAAGTAAGCTTTCTAACGAGTCCAAGATTATCGAAAACTGAGTTCGGAGCTAAGAGATATGCCCGTTTTAGTGCGGGATGGTGCTGGACCAGCGGTAGTTCCGGTGGGCCTGGACCGAAAGTTTCAGTCAGCCCAGCTCGAGCAACCGCGTGCGCCGATTCACTTCCAGTTCTCAACAGGAAATTCCGGTGTAGTTCTGGTGGATAACCGGAAGTTCCAATCAGGTGACCGGAAGTTCCGGTAGGCCAAATCTGGGTTGACTTCGCGGACTGACTCATGCACAACTGCTAGATCTGACGCGTACAACGGATAGATCTGGACTGACCGGAAGTTTCGGTGGGGCTTCACCGGAAGTTTCGGTAGGCCAATTCAGGGTGACTATATATTTGTTTTGGCTGGCTGTTGGGAGGCACCCTTCACCATTTTAACACTTTTGAGCATCTTTTGAGCTGAAATTCCTCCCTCCCACTCATTCTCTCTTGCTTGATTGCGAATCTTGAGTGAGATTGAGTGATTCAAAGTGCATTGCATGAGGTGATTCATCTAGTGGCACTTGCGAGTCGTTTACCGGTGGATTTCTTGTTACTCTTGGAGAGTACCGCTCCTAGCCGGCTTGGAGGATTGTTGGAGGCGTTGGGAAGAGTTGGTGATTGTTCTTGCCCACCTCCGGTGATTGATTTGTAAGAGGTTCTTGAGCTTTCCTCGGCAGAGTGCCAAAAGCTACTCTAGTGGAATGCGCGTGTCATTGAGTTACCACGCTTGAGAGTGGTGTCTTGCGGTTCCCTTGTGTGGGATTGCCTTGTGAGGCAAGTGGCTTGCGAGCACCGAAGAACCATCTAGGTGTTGGTCGACACAACCGGTGACGTAGCTTATCAGTGCACAAGTGAACACCGGGTGAATAAAAATAATTGTGTCATCCATTTGTCTCCCGGTGATTGGTTCTTCATTGATATATATATTGTTGTCATTGTGATTGATTGAATATCATCTTGGTGATTGGCAACATCTTCACTTCACCGTCGGTATTGAAATTGCCATCCTATCTCTTGTATTTACTTTCTTATTTACATATATATTGTGTAGCTTGTGTAGAATTGGTTATCTTGATAGCTCAATAGATTAGAAAGTAGTGACATAGTCTTTGTGTGACATAGAGATCATAATATATATTAGAATTATCATTAGGAGGTTTGCTCTCAATCTAGGCTAGGCAAAACCATGTTTACGTTATTTGTTATACTAATCAATTTTTGTCTAGTGGTTTGTAGAATTTTTAATAGGCTATTCACCCCCCTCTAGCCATTTAGGACCTTACAGCCCTCCACCTGAGATGCAAAATGTGGAATGGGAATGAACAATGGAATGGGGACTAAGAGTGGTGACGGACACGCAAGCCCAAAATCACCGGACACGGCGACCTCCAATAAGGTGATGGTGAGACATACAGCACATCCGAGCCCCACCCGGCATAAGATTTTTTAAGCACCATCAAGGAGAGCGTCGACGGAGCAGAGGTGCCAGAGGCAGACACTCCTTAAAATGACAGCAATAGCTAGCAACCAGTCCAGTCTGACCTAGGAGAGGAACAAGGAGCACGAAGGAGAGGATGGAGAGAACATAGAGAGATGCCACCATCGTAGGCTAGAGAGGTAGCAGCAGCGGGTAGCAGTGGCAGAAACTTTAACACGCCTTCAAGGAAAGCGTCGACAGAGCAGAGGTGCCAGAGGCAGACACTCGTCGAAACGATGGCAACAGCTAGCAACCAATCCAGTTTGACCCTGGAGAGGAACAAGGAGCATGAAGGAGAGGATGGAGAGAACATAGAGAGATGCCACCATCGTAGGCCAGAGAGGTAGCAGCAGCGGGTAGCAGCGGCAGAAACTTCAACACGCCTCCAAGGAGAGCGTCGACAGAGCAGAGGTGCCAGAGGCAGACACTCGTCGAAACGACGGCAACAGCTAGCAAACAGTCCAGTCTGACCCAGGAGAGGAACAAGGAGCACGAAGGAGAGGATGGAGAGAACATAGAGAGATGCCACCATCGTAGGACAGAGAGGTAGCAGCAGCGGGTAGCAGCGGCAGAAACTTCAACACGCCTCTAAGGAGAGCGTCGACGGAGCAGAGGTGCCAGAGGCAGACACTCGTCAAAACGACAGCAACAGCTAGCAACCAGTCCAGTCTAACCCAGGAGAGGAACAAGGAGCATGAAGGAGAGGATGGAGAGAACATAGAGAGATGCCACCATCGTAGGCCAGAGAGGTAGTAGCAGCAGGTAGCAGCGGCAGAAACTTCAACGACACCTCCAAGGAGGGGTATGACGCTAGGTGCGCCATCGTCGCTGTACCGGAGCAAAGCCGGATAAAGCTTTCGCCTAGTTTCCAACACAAACCACCAAGATGAATTTGGTCGGCCACCATCACTAGCTGCGTCATGCTGCACGGCAAACACTGCAAACGAACCCTTCGACGACACCTCCAAGGAGGGATGTGACACTGATTGCGCCATTGCCGTCGGCCAGCAAAGAGCTAGGCAGAGTTTTCAACACCCAGGTTTCGTCAGACGGTGCTCCACAGACGCACAGCCCCACCACCGGTCCGTGGCCAAACTGCGGGCACCATGTAGTGCTGGCCCTGCAAAGAAACACGGAGAAAGAACACAGGCACACCGCCCCACCGCCGGCATGCCCGCGGCTAAACTGCACACCCGCACCTACTCGCTGTAGGGCCTCCTGGCTATTATCCGCGTGCGCCCTCCGCCAGCCTCATGCTTGCAGAGGACCGGCAGCAGCGCTGAGGCCGCTGCCCAGCCCACACGCGTCGCATGGGCCACAAGGACACCCTAGGCCCGGTTCGCGAGGTCTGCGGCTGGCGGCAGACCCCGTGCCCAGACCCAACCCAAGGCCAGGCACCATGGGGCCCGCATCGGCTCCATTGCGGTCCAGGGGAGCACTGCCGGTGGCCGACTTCCGCGTGGCCGGGCATGGCCCTCCGCAGGACCCCGCACCGGGGGCTCTCCGTCCCACGAATCGAACCCGTCGGGGAGCCCAGACGTGCCAGGGGTGAGCTTGGAGCAGCGCCCCTACCCTGGCTGACGGTGCGCGGCCCGCGCCCGCTGGCGACAGTTCCGGGGCCAGGGACGCCGGATCCGCCCGGGGGAGCACAGATCCGGTGGCTAAGCGCCGGCCGCCGGCCACCTGACGGTAAGGAAGATGGAGCTACAGTAACTATAGGGGAGGAGAGGAAGGAGAGCGGTGGGAGCAGCCACGTGAGGCCCTTTGGGGCGCCAGGGCGGGCCGCCGCTACCGCTAGCCGGAGAGCGGTGGCGGCGGCCGGGGGGTGGCGCGGCGGCGGGCCTGTAGGATCGGCGGCGGCGGGTCACCCCCGAGTTGCTCCTGACGCGAGACGACGGGGGGGGGGGGGATCGATGCCCTTAGCATGTGATGAGTTTTTGGTAAGTTATTGCTACGGCATAATAAAAACGTACAATTTATAATCATGAGAGTGAATGCTACTACTCTCATGGGGACGACGCATGTATGCTCTCGATCGTAGGACGACGACAGCATGCAGTTGCAGCCGGTGCATGGAACATGTCCAGCTACTAGCTAGCGCCTGATCGAGCACGCAACGCAAGGGACCCAATCAGCAGGACGTACCATGCATCCACGTAGCAGTATATCCATCCACGCCTGATATAGTATGTCAGAAAGTTTGTACGTAACAAGTAGAGAAACGGCAGCGGGCAGGATTATATTCCAGTCCGAGAGTCGTTGCACCGTGTCCGCCTCGATCGAGCAATATACACGCTTGCATGAAGACGTCGTGATCGGTCGTATCTTTTGGCTGCCGTGCGCTGCTGCGCTCTATCAAATTCCTGGCTGCCGCGTCGCCACGTCCACCTGCGTATCCTCGCCATATGACGCGTGTCCTGCACCAAGCAACGCCGAGACAGGAGTGAGTGGTGGTGGTCCGTCAAGAGCAGAGAGCGAGGAGAGTGCTGAGAGTCTGCAGCAGAGAGCGAGCAGCAGCTAGCTCCATCGTCATCTGACCGAGCAGAGACATCAGAGACGCAGAGCAGAGGAGGCCGGCGGGGGATCAAGATCCGACGGCGACGACCGAGCTGGAAAGGATGTCGTCGTCATGCCTGCAGCTTCTTCAGGTGCCGGCGGCCATGCGGGTGTGGCGCGGCCTGAGCACGCGCCTGCTCGGCCGGCGGCTGCGGCAGGAGGTGCGCGAGTGCGAGTACGACGACATCCACGTCATGTGGGATATGCTCGGCAGCAAACCCCAGCGGTACAAGCAGCGCGGCGGCGGAGATGCGGCGGGCTAGGACGACGACGGCGAGGAAGTCCCCCCGTCGTCGTCGCTTGGAGCCGGCTCGCGTTCTACTGCTGCGGGTTCTGATGTCGTCTGTCGATGTCTGGTGTGGTCCGAACAGAGCAGAGCACGGCACAGCCGAGCAGCCCCGATCGGAGGCGGAGTTGCTCTGCGTCTGCTGCTCCATTGGATTCAGTTTCAGACAGAGAGGGGTTGTGTGTTCTTGTCCGGCCTTGTCAGAGTTAGTTGTGCAGACCAGTCAGGCGGCGCGCCGGCGGCTGATGAGTTTTTTAGACGTCCATGTCCAAAACCGGTGCTATTGCAACGCCGAGCAGAGCACCGCCGCTGCTCTGTTCGGCCAGTTCGATCTTGTCCGGCAGAGGCCGCACACAAACCAAATGAGATGGGCCGCGCATTAGACCAGGATGGGCCGGCCCAGCGAAGAAGACAGAGCAAATTAGACAAGAATGGGCCGGCCCTTCTCCCCGACACGCTAGCTAGACAGAGCGATTTAATTATATCCAGCCCAAATAAGTTGATTATTACTGGTGCTAGCAATTAATAAAAAATAGGCCCTCCGTTACTATTATTACAGCACAGTGATATTCTACTGCTTAGTTTCCGGACTGTTTGGCGAAACCTTATTAGTACGTGATGAACTGAGTGATGTTTTTTTAAAAAGAATTTCTCTGGATTATTAATTTTAATGTACGCGCGCACGGCGTATTAGCACATGCAGAGGTCCACCACATGCGTGACCTCATCACATCAAAGCACGACTTTTGTAATATAAATTCATACGGATTAATTATAAATTGGTGGCCCCTTGGACTTTAGTCGTGCATGTATTCTAGCTACTTGTACGTATACCATCAATGTCAGTCTGTATGCATGGGTCCCGGCCTGGTTCATGCATTGATCGATGATACATTACGCCGTACGTACTATACGTGTCCTACTCGTACGTAACGTATCGGATCGCATCCGGTAGTAACCGGTACCTACCTATATATATAACTATACTTATATATGTTGTACTGAGATATATAGATATATATTCTTGTACATGATTTTATCCGTTATTACCTAAAACTGATGTGTACAACATATATGCATGTCTATAGTATCATCTCCATGCATGGCTACCTTGAGATGCATCTACTATACGTACTTTGCCGTCGACGGTACACGTAACACGTTCGTACGTACGATTGAGTGAGAGACGTGCCATAACATATACCGACAGATCGGGTCCTTTGTCACGGGGAATGAAGGAACGAAACAACCACACTAGAGAGAGTCGTCTCAAACAATGCTGATTCTAGTGCCAACGGAATGCCTATATATGCTAGCTAGCTAGCTTAGCTAGGTGGTTGACCAACTCGCACGCGGCCGTGCACGTACACTATTCTTCAACATAACGCTGTCAATATTCGGGCTCACTTATATATGTGCAAGAAATATCCCGTACGTAGTTTATAACATTGTTCTAGACCATGTTAACACCCTAGTTTATTTAAAAATTATAAACTTTGAATTTCTTAACATGAGAATTCAAAGCGAAATTTTGATACACCCTACATAATTTTAAATAAAAAATGTCAACTATAAAATTATAGATATAAAGTTGATCTTTATTTGATCTGATATGAAAAATTTATGATTTCTTTTGTGGACACATATTTACAGAGGTGGGTATCTTGAAGTGATCGGTTCTTTTTGATTAATCTACAAAAAATGGCACGTTTTAGAGACCTAACTCTATTAATAACTAGTTTCGAGGCTGATTTCTGAAGATGTACTGTTTCTATTCTGAATTATATGTTGTTTTAACTATTTTGCTAGTATTTTTAGTATCTTATAAATATATTAACCAATTAACCATGGTTATCTTTGTCTATTTGTGAAGAAGAGCAAAATGGTCATTTTAATGCAAAGCAATATTTTTACTCAGAAGTTTTCATCATATAGAGTGTAGAAGATTTTATAGTATAATTTTCTGGTACTAATATGATTTTATATTTATGTTTGATGTCCATTAGGCTAATTACACGAAACTGCAGTGTCTTCTAGCAAATATTGAAAGTGGATGTGTGCACCAGCCAATTTGTGTCTTTCGGGATGTTCCACAGCCAATTCTTACTTTATTTTACAATGTATCTAAACATATAAAAGAATAGATAAAGGAGTCAAATGACTTTTAATTTGGAACAAAGAGAATTTGTAGAGACCGCCTGCCTCTAAATGTCACAAGGCATTTTAAGAGGATAGTGATGTTTTTTTTATCGTCTCTGTAAATGGAACTAAAAAAAAACATTTTCATAGAAGTTGCTACTTCGACTTTAAACATAAGGAAGAAAAAGGTTAAAATGGATGCTTTGATTCGAAGCATATAAAATACACACACCGGAGCCGTGAAAGATCGAAATGCACGTACACGGATACGTGTACAACACCATAAATAGGAATATTCACTACCATCACCTTCACAGACTACAGAGGAGGAAGCAAATCGCGCCATCCACGCGCCCTGTGTTGGTTTCAGCTGCTCGCGTTGCTGGCTCGCCGTCGACCACACCACACGGCCGCCCATCGCCAACCGGCAGCAAGGATGCCACCCACAGTGATGGACGCCATCGTGGCCACGCCGGACCGCCGCCGCTGCCGCCCTGCGGCGCTCCCCAACGCCAATGCCGGCTGCGTCGTAGCCACCGCGCTCTCCGACGCCAATGCCAACGCCGGCGCGGCGGCACTGAAACCCAAGGCCAAGGCCGTCGCCTCCCGCTACCTCACCCCCTCCTCCAAACTCACCTCCTCCCGTGCCAAGTCGCAGGCACCGAGGACGCCAGCCTCCACCGACCGGTCGCGTCCGGCGCTCCCCAACACTGCCGCCGTCGCCACGGACGCCGCCGGAGGGAGCGCCACCACGACGACAATCACGCTCGCGGTCGCGTTCCAGAGCCCGACCTACTCCTTGGAAACCAGCAGGGCGAGCTCCGCCGCCTCCGCGTCGCCCGCCGCGGATTCGCCGGCGGTGGCGGCCACGGCTGAACCGAAGAGGTCCAATGCGCGCGCCAAGGTGTCCGACCCGAGCCAGAACACGTACCGGTGGCCGCCGTGCGGGCGTGAGCGCGGCGTCCGCGTGCTTGCCGAGACCCGGACGTGCTCTGCTGCTTCGAGCAAGAAGAAGGAGGCTCAGACGATCGCAGCCATCTTCGGCGCCGTGCGGTCGACGGCGTTCCGCGGGACGCCGACGCCGAGGCGCGCGTCGGTGGACGGCGCCAACGAGCTGGCCTTATCCTCCGACACGGACAGTGCGTCGTCAGGTGGGTCAGGGTCCGGGGATGGCGGCGACGCGCCCCAACGCAGCGTCGGCACGGGGCCGCGCCCGTCGCCAACTCCAAGGAGCGGCATGAGCGCCTCCGCGCAATTCACGCGGGACGGCATGGGGACCCGTTCCGACCGCTTCGCGTACCCGGTTATGCCTTCGCCGTCACGCGCGCCCGCCACGTCGTCTCCGGCGTCGGCGCCAGTGAAGAAGAGGTCACTGTTCACCGGCCTGCTGTCTTCGCCGTTCAGCAGGGCGTATCTGAAGCAGCAGCCGTCGCCGAGCAAGCCGGTGGACAACGCGTTAAGGAGGGCGGCCAGCTCGTCGTCCCCGGCCCGGCGGTCCACCGAGGTGCCTGCCTCCGCCGGGAACACGCAGGGCAGGGCTTCCTCTGCTGGCTGTGGCGTGGACGGTGACGTGAAGTTGAAGTTCCCGGCGGCAATCAAGGCCGAGGAGGAGCACCAGCTGAGACTACTCTGCACCAGGGAGTTGCAGTGGCGGCTCGTGAATGCGCAGGCTGGAGCTGCGCTTTCTTCGCAGACCATGGGTACAGAGGTGCGTGACTGAATGATTCTCTCTGTTCTGTTTGTATACTGAACAAATATTCAGACATGATACAGGGTGATCATCGTGTCAGTTGTTCGATCATTTTTTGAAGGCTGTTGATGCTGCATTTCGGTAACACAGCAGCTGATGGTTCTGAATGTTCATGACAGAAAAACTTGTGTGGCGCGTGGATTTCTATCCTGAGGATGCGCAAATCAGTCACCATTAGAAAGATGCAGCTCCAGTTGCTCCGAAACAACTGCAAACTCATGGCAATTCTGAGAGGACACGTAAGATCATCATGCTGAACCTTTATGCACTCAATTTTCCAATTATTCCTTGGCACTGGCATTCACTTATACTTATTCATAAAAAACCTAGAGTGATAATTCAATCTTTGATGACTGGGCAACAATAGAGCTCTTCGTTTCAGCTATCAACAAGGACAAAATATTAGCAAACAGATCTTTACTAACACAAGTTGAAAGGTAGATACAATAAGCTCATAATTCATAGTAATTAGATAATATCACTACTAAAATGGACTTGTGGAGTTGTACTAGCTTGCAAATTAAAATGGCCATGATATGGCTCATGAAGATACTTGGGTCAGCTATAATTGCTATCTTAAAAACCTAAAGTTAGTACACCCCGTTTGCCCCGCTGGACCTGCAGGAGTAATTAATCGCTAATTTATGACACTAAATTCGTTCTGAGTACACGTTGTTTTTGACAAAATCTGATGAACTTACAATATGCAGATGAAATACCTGGAAGAATGGTCCTTTTTAGAGAGGGGTCATGCTCATTCTTTGTCAGGAACAACACAGGCTCTGACTGCTACCGTACTGCGCCTTCCTGTCTCCAATAGAGCAATGGTTGGTATATCATGAAACAACAAAATAGTTTCATCAAGCTGTTGCTTTCATCTGAAATACTAAGACCTCCTATTTTCAGGCAGATATTCAAGGAATAAGAAATGCTCTTAGCTCTGCAGTCGATATTATGCATACTATAGGAAACTCAACAAGAACTCAGCTGCCTAAGGTGCTGACTTTATACAGTAGTTTCTTGTCCAGTTCTCTCTGAATCACATAACATTTACACAAAACAGGATGCTACCAATATCACAACAAATGAGTAGCACTGAACCTTGAAGATGCATGCTGCTGTTTTCAGTCTGAATGGTCTGCCATTTTCTGCAGTTAGCCCGGACAAATGTCTTGGTGTCCCAGCTCTCCAGAGTTTTCATTCAGGAACATATTCTGATGGCACAGTGCAGAGATTTGCTGTCCACACTAGCATCAATGCACGTAAGCAGTACATCCAGACCAACGAATTCGGTTTTATAGTCTGTCAACATGTTGATTTGCTAACTGTTCTCAATTCAATGTTGATGAAACAGGTGACGTACAGCAGCCTACAAGGGCAGAGAATACAGCTGAACCAAACAAGGCCTCGGCATTTTCAGTAGCTTCAGGCCACTTCCTGTACAGCAGCAAGCAACACAAAGTACAAAAGGAAACAAGTAGACGAGACCTTCCAAGCAACAAGCACGCACTTACCAGTCACTAAAGCACACCACGAAGATAAATTGCAATTCTGCAGGCAAATTTACAGATAGCTGTTTCTATGATCAGAAATACTTTATGTGCAACTAAAAGTTACTGTTTGTATGATTCTGCTACCATCACGTGTTTCGAGCCCCTTTGAGTTTACAGAGAACCTGCATACTAAAAAAGGTGATGTGGTTTAGTTCTGATTGCTCTGGCTGAACATAATAGAACTTGTGAGTGATGACTGAGTTTTCTTTTTGAGACAACAGGCCAAGCCCTGTTCTACTATGAAGCACTATGTCTTGCAAACCAGAAATGGGATGAGGTCGGGAGAACAGAATCCTAGTCAGAACAGATGTACCAAGAGGCACAAAAAACTGAAAACCTGTCGCATTATGACTCACAAACAAGAGACATTAATGATCAGAAATGAAATGACGAAGCCTCACTCTCGCAATGAGTAATAAAACCTGCACTCCGTGACAGGAAATTGAGACTACTTCCTGGTATTTGGAACAGGTTGGAAGTACTCCTCCAAACACTACTACTTAGCATACTATGGTTTCTAAAACCGAAAAAAGGGTACCAGGTGCCTAACAATTTTTCTTGTGCTTAGCAATTTTAAATCTAGAAAACCATTGCGTCTCCAAAAACACATAGTTTTTTCTCCCAAAGTCCCAAACATGCATCTTCTCCTGCATGATCAAAAGGCAGGGTATATGCTGCTTCAAACACAAGCAATACAATAACCTTCAGCATCACGTCAAACAAGACCAATAAATAGTCAAGGAGGAACATAGAAGGTTCACAAATCACAAGTTATAATAACATCTCTAAAGGTTCAGAACGACACAAGCAAGTTCATTAGAGGTTGAAATGAAATAACCAATGCTTCTTTTTTTTGATCCGTATAACCAATGCTTCTTCTCCTCTCCCGTTCTCTTGAGCCATCCAAATAAGCCCTGCCTCTTTTGACTTCAATGTGATGAGGAACATGTATTATTAATTTAATATTTTTGGAAGAAAGGGAGGACGCATATCCCTAATTTCCTACACAGGCGATGGATGTTACAAACCAGTAGCACACGGTTGAAAGCATCAGAACATAGACCGTACATCTAGATTGAAGCCGATCGATCTGGGCATGGAAGAGTGCGATTCAGTTGATGATTGCACCGATTTGCTCTGTACACAATCAAGGAGTACGCTTCAGAAAAAGATACTAGAAACGAAGATGACGAAGAAGAAGAGATATAAAACTGACCATGGTGCTCCTTCGAGGATTAGCGGAGAATTGCATCAGTCCCTACATTAGGGGGCTAAACGTCGAAGACACGAGGATTCTTGGGATGGGCCACTGCAGCATTTTTCCATGCTTCTTTTATTGCTTGATCGACCTGAGAATGAAGCCCGACTTCCTGCAGATTTTTCATGTGATTGATTTCCATGCCGGGAGTCCCAGGAACAACACCAAGATTCTGACAGATGATATGAAGTGATACAAGACCAGGCATAGCATCAGCTTTGATAGTTATGTCAAGATTCGGCTCGCACACTAGGCTTAAACGCTCAAGGCTCCGGAGATGTTCAGGCAGTATTTCGACGCTCCCAAGGTTATCTTCAACAAGTTTAAGATATTTCAATATTCTCAAGTTACTCAGCCCGGCTAGAACTACATTCCAGCTCAGTGTCGTGGATGAAAGGCACAGCTCCTCAACACCGCTGAGCTGTGCAACAAACTGAGGGAATTCACTAAGATTACCGTGCAGCTTCAGCGAGGTAAGACTGCCTTGAACTTCAAGATTATTTAGGAATTGTCCTGAACATTCTTGGAAGCTAATAGATAGGGACCGGCCTGGCTCCTGGATCCCATCACGAATGAATTTGGTAATGGCACTTAAAATATCACCCAGGTTTTCTTCACTGGCGTTGGATTTGCACCATATCTTCACCTTCCTCAGCTTCCTCATAAGAATCATCAGCTGTGGAAATCCATGCCCATCGTCGGTGACAAATCCTGAGAGTGTCTGGAGGACACTCTTTTATTTCAAAAACTTCCCTAGCCCAGTTGTCTTGCAATCCCAGTGAGTCCAGGAAATCATATCTGTTCTAGAAAGCTCAAGCTAAAATTTTCCAACGAGGTGCTTCAGTCTGGGCATCATGAGGACTTCTTTGTGCACAGTCACTGTTTCACTTCCCCTCATGTCGAGTGTCTCTAACCATGCCAGCTTCCCTATTTCACTTGGAAGCCGATCAGTACCACCTTGGAAGCTCAGATATTTCAGCAGCAGCAGCTTGCATATAGCTAAGAGGTGTCCTTTAGACAGAGGAGCACATTCTTTCAGATCCAGCACGCGTAGCACCTCATAGTTCCCAAACTCCAATATCGATCCATAGATGTCAGGATTGGCACTGGCATGGAATACCGCCAGGGTATGGAGGTGAGAAAAATCGGGCAAATTCATACTGTCAAGTATATCTTCGTTGGGATGGAGTGAAAGCCTGCGGGCACACTCTGCCTGAAGTTTGGCCATGTCATCACAAAACAGCATGAAATTTGTGGCCCTAGACTGTTGTTAGATGAATCTGAGAATATCATCAGGAGGTTGGCATCTCTTCATCATCCCATTGTTGCTTTTCGCAGTGGTATTGATGATTTTGCCATCGATGAAGGCCTCCAGATACTTGACTGCGTCATCTTCACCTCTCACAAGTCCTTCAGCAAGACATCTTCTTATCAGGGGATTCCTGCTGGCATGATGATCATGTGAAAACATGCAGAAATATAGTAAACAGTTGAGCCAATCTTCACCCTGTTTACCGAGAAGCTCCTGAAGCTCATGGGGGACAAGGACCTCGAAAGCAGCAGCCGGAGCAATGACTTGTTGCCCTTGGCCTTGTGCTGAGGAGGTCACTGCCAATTCTTTTTCTTTGAATTCTTTTATCTGGATATAGTCTAATAAGCGCTTGCGCGTTTCCTCAGATCTCCTCTTGAGTCGAGCAATCTCTTCCGCGAACTCTTCCGGGCTCGTCTTCTTGACTTGGAAGCAGTCTATGCAGTCTTCGATCTCATAAGCCAAACGCCTCAGTGGTGCAATCCATCCACTTTGCGATGGACTGACGAATCTTCCAGCGAAGAAATTAGGTTTGATTGTATCTTGGATCATCAGAAGCTCATCTTTGATTCTGTAGCATCAGTCTTAACCTTGCCTACTAATTTAGCTATCACACTACCGAGCTTCGGCACTGCGTTGCTCACTGCGCTGTTCACAACTTCGCTGAGTATAGCCACAGCAAATTCCATTTTTCTTTCCATGGATCGATAGATCTGCGTGGGAGCCAAATTAAAGTAAAGGTTGATGCGGACAGAAGTGAAAGGAAAGAGCAGATCTGGTACCTATCTAGTGTTGCAGCGGTAGCGTGGGTGTCGTCGTTCTTCGTTGATGCGGACGAGGGACGACTTCAGGTGTGGCTCCTCTCGCTGCAACGACCCCAAACAGTAAAGGATGGGACCCCAAACAGAACATCAACTTCTTTGACGACCATTTTTTTCTTTTTTTTGGGGAGGGGGGTTTGCAGCGCCCGGACATCTGATGGATTGGACGCATGCTCCACCTCTCCACCTTCATTCCGGCGTCCTCGTGCCCGCCGCTGGTCACCCCCTCGCGCCACACTCTTCCCCTTATTCAAGCGCCACCATCTTCTTCACCTTCGGCGACCTCGCCTTGCTCTAAGCCTGGCCCGGCCGCCGTCCCCCGCTGCCAGTGTTCCTAAGCCGCCCGCCTGCATCTCTGTTGGTATGCACGGCAACCGTTCGCCGAGACACCCCGATTGTCGGGATGCAATTGGTGATGCAGACAAGGCGAAAGAGACCAAAGAAAAGCAACTTGCACGGGAATTTTGGACAACCAGTGTCTCTCTCTTCATTACTGTTTAGGCAGTGCTATTTATACACAATCGTAGGCTTTTACATGGCCATTTTGCCCTTGCGCCTACTACATGTGCCTAGAATACTCCGGCCGTTAGGGTCACATCCGTCATCTAGCTCCGTGATACCTTCTGTCCCTTAACCACCGACTAGGTAGGGCCCTCCGACGTCACCCTGTCGCCCGCTTGGGCCTCCCCCAGACGCATTCGGGAAGCCTACTCCTGCATTCATCTACAAAAGACAGTAAGCATCGCCGCCGAATGTGCACCGAATGCACACCGATTGTTATGAATGACTGCAGGCTAGCTCATGCTTCTCTGTTCCAGCACGTTTCTGACCATCAACTCGAGCCGAAAGTGCACCGAACGCCTGCTGGTCGTTTAACCCTGGACTCCTACATTGGTATCTGGTCGCCAAATTTGTATCTGGCTCCCAGATTAGGGTCCGGATGATCAGCCGATTACCTAACCAATGGCGTTACAGAGGGAAAGCCGAATAGAGAGGGTGGCCAGGATGTGCCCATCCCCCAACAATCTCTACCGCCTGTGTTCCCTTCCTCCCCCGGTCGACCGGCAATCTATAGCCCACCGGAGATGGAGAAGAAAGGGGGGCGCTCGCCGGAACCCTAGTTCGTCGCTGGAGTTGGAGGGGGAGGAGGAGAGAGAGAGAGAGAGAGGAGGAGGAGGAGGAGGCCTACCTCGGCCGGATCCACCGCCGCCGCCTGATCTGGCGCCACCGCCATGGCCAACGCGTAGTGTTGTTGCAAGCGCGGTGGGGTGCAGGGGGAGGGGCTTGGAGCGTTGGGGAGGGAGAGGAGCGCATCATCGTTGTACCGGTCGCTATAGTCGCTGGTCGCTAGACTCCAGTGAGAGAGGGAACTGAAGGTACAAGATGACTTGACGGCTCGGCTATGTGGGTCTGTGGTGAGGGGCTGAGTCAGGGATGAGTGGGCTAAGTCAGGGGTGACGGATCGTGTCCGATTGCTTAGGACATATTATACACAGCATTACCATTTTTTTGTCCACCATGAGTAGCGTCACAGATGGCCAGCAAGTTTGTTTCCATCAACAGTGATCTTTGCCCAGAGAAAATATAAGCCGCTATGTCACTGCAAAGGCAGGCGCAAGGCAAATTGGATGGTCCTCAAGCGTCGGTGGCTAGATCCTCACCTACGACTTCCTAGCCTTAGTAGCAATGGTCCTCAAATCAGACCCTCTACTCAGATTAGAGGGCTTCATATTTTTTATCCTAACTCCAACAAAAGCTCTTAAATCAGAGCCCCTAGTCCTCAAACTCACATGGTTGTTATTTTTTTTCCTTCCATCTACTGTTTCTCCCTCCCGTCTATCTCTGCCCTGATGTGCACAACCCTCTTTCCAGATGCACACAAATATGGTGGCTGTAGACCAGTGAGTAGTTGGGCGGGAAAGGAGAAGCTCTAGGTAGAGAGGGCTTTGTGTGGTGAGGGGCTCCTTCCGAGTAGGGGCGCCGCCGACGTGGTCACTATGCCCGGAGTGGAGGAGGTCCAGGTGGGAAGGCCTCTCATTGAGAGGGCTTCGGCAGTGAGGGGCTCCCCCGGGTAGTGGTGCCGCCCACTCGTACCTAATCGGTTAGTTCCAATTGCACAACGAAGATGAAGGAAGGGCTAACCGGTGACACTTTACGTCAGCTCTTTTGATGTGGATCAAGATGGGGCACAACCGATATTCACAACGGTGGCGAACTTGGGCGGCACCCCCCTTTTAGTTGTGTATATTATTTTTAGGTGAGAGTCTAAGTGCTCTTCTTTTCTTTTGACTGTGTATATCCTTTGTGTATATATGGAGGCTGAATTGGCGGAACTCATTATTAAAAAAAATAAATAAGAACAGGGAATAGAGTATCGTGGGAGAAGAGCGCCAACCGGTTCAGCACTTGCCTTGTGCACAGCCGCCGCAGGGCGGCCACCAACGGCTCCTTCACTTCCTATGACGCGCGGGCCCAACTTCCAACTGCAGGAAACGGCAACGCACCGAGCCGCGGGTCCCGTGCACCAAGCCAGCCAATACAGCAATGACAACGGCCATGGGCCTGACACGCGCGTGCACCCACTTTTCTCACGCCGCTCAGCAAAAGCTGGCGCTTCCTTCCATGCGCCGACCCCATGAGCTCCCTCTCTCGACCAGTGATTTGCGCACGTCCATACGCGCGACGATTGACAAAGACAATATTTGTAAAGAATATGCATCAAGATGATAGATATCTAGATAATAAATTATTAGGCAACGATTACGATACCAGATGTTCATACAGGGATATTCAATATAGATAGCAAATGTTCAGATTCAACCAAATAGAGTACCGGGTAGTTGTTCAAAGCACAAATAACACTAAACCATTACTTATATTGTCACACACAATATTGATGGTTCCAGGGATTCACGCAGCTGAAGACACTTAAGGCGATCACTGGCCAATGGTTGTTGGGAAAGGAACGGTAGTTCCTGAGGTGGAGCTGTGATAGCGTCGACGAAGTTAGATCCAATGGCCGCTTCTATCGGACTCAATACTGAAACAAGGGTCTGCGTACTTGTGTTAGATATAGTGTAGGCAGAAAATGACACATCAGGTGTTTATTAGTGTTTGTTGATATACCATGGCGACGCTAGAGATTGCCCTTAGAGTCGGTAGTCGCTATATGAGTCGCTCAATCGCTGCTGAATGCCATCGAGCTCCCTTTCTACTGTTTAAGAGTGGTCAAATGTTAATAATCATTCAGTGTAATATTACATAGAGTAAATGGAATTCAGCAGTGACACAATCATTATATAATATTACCCTCAATCTGCCACTGAAATGCCTATTGAAACATGTTTTTGTTGACTGCATCTTTTTTAAGAAAATACTGATAACTCACAATCATACATGGTATAGGATTTTCCTGATACATTAGGTAGAGAAAGGCTTATAAGTAGATAATCAACCTGGGCACAAACTATTTTCAACCTTCACTACATGCACAAAAAAATGCCTGGGACCCATTCAAATGATGCTCTGAACCATGATTCATCAAATAGCTACTATTAAATTCAACCCTGCCATTATCTTGTTTTCAAATAAAAATAAGGATGCACACTCTTACATGTGCATTCCCAGATTAAAGGATTATGCGTTCATTCTGCCCAATGCCTTGAACTCATTCAGTCTCCCTTAATTGTGATTGAAATGACGATGGCAACAACTTTCGCTTCTGCAGCGGGCATATTATAAGCATCAGATAAACCTACAGAAAGACCTTTCCTACACAAAATGGCAGTTAAGAACAAAAGCTCCTGCACTAACTACGAAATTAAGCCTTCTAGCAAGGGAATAAAGGTTTATGAATATCTTTGCGTGAAGTATAAAGACTATCTTTGCATTTAGTATAAAGACATCTATTATCCATTGGGTTGAAGATGTTTTCTCATGGTTATGAATAGCATTTAGTACGATAATTTCATAGCCACTTAGGCTGGCAGTAGACAATCCATACTTTCCACACAATTAAAATTGGTGTAACAACATACCATTTTACCAATCAAAATTCTTGTAAAATCCAAACATTTACCCGGTGGTAGAGTTCATGTATTAGCTAAAGCAAAATCATATTCCAAATAGAAAAGTGAAACATGAAAGTCCAAAATCCTGGTGAACATAGAAGTTAAGAGAAGCACAGAGAAAACATGCTCCATCCGTCTTTGCCTTTTGGATTGGGCATGGCCCTTCCACACACAGCAGCACAAAAATTGATATGAATAAAAACAAACAGTAATGTGCTTACTGCATTGAGCACTCTAGAACTGACCATTTAATGTTCCTGCACAAAGCTATATCTTCTTTCTCGGACTACTCATGCGTATGGAGGCTGAGTTCATGCACGAAAGCATACATAAAGATGGACTCAGTTCAGACGTCAGAAGAAGGAAAAGAAAAGTAGCTTGCTTTGATTATGGAGTGCATAGATAAGAGAGAAGTGAACATTGGATGACAAAAACAAATAGATAAATTTATGGGAAGATGTGTCAATGTACATTTATGTAATCCTCACTAATACTTTGCAGGTAGACTAAAAACAACTTTTTTCCTCTGAAAACTTTTGGACGGTCTCTGAATCACAGTGCAGAACTAAAAATGTGCATGCTTCTGTAATAATAGTCACCTGTAAATTTTTCCTTATGGTCCATGCCTTCAATTCAATAAAGAGGAAGAAAATCCATCTAGATAACTCCTAACCTGCAAAACTAAAACCAAGATTACTTTTCTCTGGTGTACATAAACTTGATTGAAGGATCAGAGGTAAATGAGAGGCAACAAACACTGAGCAACAAACTCTGCCTCTATTATCTATCCTTGCATGGCTATGGGAGCTAATAACCAAGTAACAAACACCAAATGTAACAATGTGCAACCTTATATTAGCGAGGTCATCATTTTTTACAAAAATGCTACCATTTGGACAGGAGGTCCAAAAGACAGTTGAATAAATCTCCACAAAGCCTCAGGGGAAGACATACCACAATTCCATGAATCAAACTCAAAGATATTGGAATAACTAAAATTTGCAGATATTTTGCCATCCTATGACTTCAAATCTGAATCCTATGGTGCTTCTACAAATCTGAATCATCTATAGATAGAATACTACACCATGAACATCTTTGTACATAAATACACTGAATAAATTAACTGTTGTATGAAGGAAATGAAAGAACCGATAAGTATCCAAGCATTACATGCAAGGGTCCCCTATACACAAGAACAAAGAAGACATTTGAACACAAGAACAGAGATGACATTTAAACACAAGAACAGAGAAGATATTTGAGCCGACAATGACATACATAGTAAGGAAAAAGTACCACACAGGGAATGGAGGCAGTCACAAGGCTTGAAGACCTCAGGTAGCGAGGCACCCACACAAATCTTGCGAACCTACAAGCACGAAGAAAAAGCATCAATAGGATAGTTATCATTAGCATGAAACAATGCTTTGCAAGACTCATCAGCCAACAAATCAATATATATACCAGCTTTGCAAGACTCATGAGCCACCAAAAAGGTCAGGAACCATATACCATCTTTACAGTGTGTGTTCTTGTGGTTCGCAATGCAACAAGACTTGAATCCCATCGAAGTGGGAATTCACATTCCCATTGACTGCTCATGGAAACCCCATCGAAGTGGATTTAACTTGAATCCCCCAAAATCAAAAAAGGATTCAACTCAAATCCCTCAATCCCCCAAAATCAAGCTCGGAAGCATAACAACAAATGCATCATTGGCAATGGCGTGTGCTCAGTAGCAGAACAACCAATAAATCATATGAAGCAAAGGCATCACTGACAGCGGGCTTATGCTCAGTAAGCAATGAACAAATTTTAGCAACCCACAGAAACTAAACAACATAAAAAATTGCCCAGACATAATATCGGTATTGTTATCATAGAGAATGAACACAAATAGCAAGAATCATAGAAGGATAAAATATTTAATCATCATCACACAATTCAATTGTCTCAGTCTAAATAAATATCTATCATTGCACAACCCCAAAACCTCAGCAAGTAACACAAACTCATGAAGAATTTCTTTGATTTTGGATTCAATCAAGGCATGCTGCAATGAAACTGTTACACTGCTCAACTATTGATAGCACACACCTTTCTCTAGCAACAAGGTGTACCCATGACATGGCTGCAACTGCTACATGTCTGAGTAGACGGCGGGCAACGACAGCTCTAGACCAGCCACCAAAATGGCAGCTCTATGCTAATGCTAATCAGCGGGCAATGCTGCACAGGTCGTCTCCATTTTCCAGCATGCACATGCAGAGAGATGGAAGAAGGAAGGGGAGGACACAGCGGCGCCCGACAACTTGAGGAGCCGTAGGGCTGCAGGATGGTCCAATCCGCAACCTCAACGCTAGATGGTGCTAGAGGACGCCACCATGCCAGATCTGGTGGGGGAATGAACGGATCCAGTCGTGGAGGCCATGGATCAACCCAGGGAAGGTCGGCTAGTGAAGGAGAGGAGGAACGAGGATAGCGATGAGGCTCGCTCTAGCCACCGCCGTCGAGGGATTGACGTCAATGCGCAGCCATGGCAGCTCCACAGAATACATCTAGCAGAAAACGTGGAGACCGAGAGAGAGGAGACGGGAGGGGTCACCTGGCCGCCACCTCGCCGCGCAGCCAGGCCGCACTCGCGGACCAGCCGTCGTCGCGCCCCTCCACGCCCTCACCTGGCCGCCGTCGCAGATCCTAGCTGAGCTCGCGGGCCAGCTGCCACCGCGCTGCGGCGGGCCGCCCGCGCCTGCGATGGTCTGTTGCGCCACCAGGACCGCGTCGGCTCTGCCCCGCCGCGCCCGCGCGTGGTGGCGCCGCCGCCAAACAGGGAGAGAGGAGGGAGAGGGAGGAGGCGACTGTGGCTGGGAGAGGGAGGGGGTAGGGTTAGGATTGGAGCTGATATATACCTAGCGTGAGGAGAAAGGAGATCCGTTGGATTTAAGATCTGATGGCCAACAAAATTTTGAATGATGTGGGCGGTCTGGAAGCGCGTCGTGGCCAACACAAATTTACTCTTTAAATCACTCAGAATCCCTCACACGCATGGACGCCGCCTCCTCCACTCAAACACGGAGGAGTCAACGAATGAACCGCAACAACATGCAGCTTATGACGGGCCGGCCCAGGAAGCAACCCCCACGCGGTTGGTCGACGGGCCGGCCCAGGAAGCAAGCCTACGCCCCTACCGGTATTTTTTAGGAAAAAGTCTACTTTTGGTCCCTCAACTATCGCAAAAATTCACTTTTGGTCCCTTAACTTTAAAACCGGACAAAACCGCCCCTCAACTTTTGAAACAGCGCAGATTTCGTCCCTCGACGGTTTCGGAGGGCGGTTTTGCTACAGTAACCATGGTATTGCTACAGTACCTGCGGTTTTGTTTTTTGTTTTTTTTATTATTTCGGCTAAATTTTTAAAAAATTATAATAAATTACAAAAAATCATAAAATAAAAAATTTAATTTTATTGGACTCCATATGACTAGATCTACGCAGTGAATATATAATATGGTATACTTTAGTAAAAATTTTTTACAGCTATAAATTATTCTATTTAATTATAGAAAAAAATATAGATTTAAAATTTTTACTAAAGCATACTATATTATATATTCACTGCGTAGCTGAGGGACCAAAAGTAGACTTTTTTGTTTTTTTTGCCCGGCTGACGTTGCTTGCCTGCTTGCGAGCTGCTCCTCAAAACCGCCTTCTTCCTCGCCGGCCACCCGGGCCTGGCAATGCCTCCTGGTCAGCGGCGGCGGCGACGGAGGAGGTAGCTAGCTTGAGGTTGGGTGACTGGTGCTAGCCGGCGGCGGAGGCGGGGATGGTGGCGGTGCCGGGGACGAGCTCCGGCGGGGCCGGAGGCACCAATGTGAACCCGGAGCTGTGGTATGCATGCGCGGGGCCGCTGCCCCCGGCGGGGAGCCTCGTCGTCTACTTCCCGCAGGGACACTTGTCCGACACCCCCCCCACAGCCTCCCGATGAGCGAGATTGTTCCTTTATGAAATTTGTTCTGTTGCTGCGATTTTCTGTGGCGTACTTGGGCTTGTCTCTTTCCTGTTGTTGGAGCTTCGCCGCCAAATGCTTGCTTTCCGTTTGTCTCGTGACAACACATTTTTTCCCCCCCGATGGCTTTTTGTACAGCAGCGCGAAAAAATCGTGTGCTCGCAGTTATGGCTTAGTTTTATTTTTGTTATAGTAATATTACTAGAAAGTACACGCGGCGTTGCCGCGTGACAGGCTGATCTGGCCAGCTAGTGGTCCGTGGAGTTACTATTTCAAATATATCTTTGAAATATAATAACAACATTTGTATTTTGTGGCATTATGTTTGATATGCCCGTGTTGATTTTATGATGATTTATCAATAAGAGGAATGATAATCACCGAAAATTTTAAAAAATAATTTGAGTATGTAGGATTTTATTTTAGTTTATTTTTTATGAAAGAATTACGGGATTCGAAGTTATGGTGGATAGGGACATAATTTTTTTTAGTTTATCGGCAAAACTCGAGTGAGAGGACCCTAAACCATTAATTTAACGCTAACCTAAAGTAAAAATAGTCGAATATAAATTCTAGCGTAGATACTTATTCATATAAAAAAATATTTGCGACCGCATCGTGTCCCATACGTAAATATTTCAAATAAATGTAAAAAAAATAATATACTTGCACTATACATGGTATATATAGCAATGTATTATTCATTTTAACTTTGGGAGTGTAGCAATATTAATCTAGGATATTGGCTTATAAACTTGTCATTTTTGGTCTAAATGTGGCCTCTCAGGGGCACCGGGGAGCGTTGTGGTGGAGCAGGGCGGAGTTCCGGCGGCCTCGGCATGGCACGGCGGCTCCCGCGAGCCTTGCGTGCCGCGGCAGCAGGGTTCTCGGCAGCGTTGGTGCATGGCGTCGGCGGGCTTGGCGCGGGGTGGCTGCAACCACGTGCAGAACATCGGCAGCGGCGACCTCTGCGCGTGCCAGCGCTGGTGCGTGGCGTCGGCGGGCTTGGCGCGGGGTGGTTGCGCCCGCGCGCAGAACATCGGCAACGGCGGTCTCTGCGCGTGGTTGCGGTACCCGCGGGACAACGTGCGGCACCGGCGCGGGCCTTGCGTGCCGTGCCGGCTGCGGCCTCGGCAGCGGCGGCGTGCCACGGCGGCGGTCTGGGCGTGGGGTGGCCGCGAGGTGCGGTGCAGCGACCTCGGTGTCTGGCGTGGCTGAGCGCTCCGGGCAAGGTGCAGCCACGGTGGGGCGGCGTCGAGCCGGTCCTGCTCGCCGGCCAGCTCCGTGCTAGGGAGCGCCCACGGCTGGGGTCGACGGCCGCGCCTCGCCGCCTGGAGTCGCGCGTGCGGGGATGGGGGGCTGCTTCGCTTTTATGAAGCCGTGGCGACGCTTCTGGAGAGCTCCGCCAAGGCAGCCGTGGCGACGTTTCTGGAGAGCTCCGCCAAGGCAGCCGATGCGCAGGGACGCAGGCAAGGGACTGTGGTCTGATTTCTGTAAAGTCCGAGGGTTTTTTTTAAATTACCAGCCCTGGGCTGATCCAGACCGTCCACGAGCCCGATCGAACGGCTGAGGAAAGCGGACGACGTGGCCAGCTCCGTCGGCCAGAGCTTGGCCCTGCTTTCGTCTATTAGGAGATTGTATTTTTTTTGGGCGACGTAACAGAGCACGAAGTATTTCTACAATTGCTCATTTTTTTCTCCCTGCAGCTGAACAGAGTGTGGCCTTAATTTGTTTTTAGTTGAAACTTAATCATTTGCTTTGCGAAGGCTGATGCTCAACTCACATGATAGTTGTGTATTTATTGTCTGTGATGTTGACCTCTCGTTTGCCATGTATAGCTTAGTATACATTTTTAAGTGGTTATTAGTAAACATTCTTGTCATTAAAGCCTCCCTTGTCCTGTCTATTTGATCATTTGATCATGTTCTAGTGCGAACAAAATAAATAGGGAATTAGGGTCTGTTTGCCCAACTAAAATGGAGTTTCATATGAAATGCCTGTGTATTGTGTGTGTCAGTTTTATATTAAAGTTACATAAAATATAATAGATAAACCAGTTAAAATTCACTTGTTTATTTGCTAATAATTGTGAAAGTGGTCTGGAGTTCCATGGTGAACAATTCTTATTCCTTGATGCCAATTTCAGGTAGCAGCATCTATGCCAAAGGATGCAGAGGCCAAAATTCCGAGCTTTCCAAATGTTCCATCGAAGCTTGTATGCATACTCCAAAGTGTCACTATGCTTGTAAGAAATGCTTCTTTCAATCCAGTATCAAAAATAACTGTTGTTGAGCTAGTTCTCTTTTATGTGAACAATTTTGATTAATCAATCTCCAACAAAATTTGACAGGCTGATCCTGACACAGATGAGGTTTACGCTCGAATGAATCTCCAGCCAGTTAGCAATGTACGTCACACTTACCTATCTTCAATTATGTCATCTGTATATTATAGGATGTACCTGTACCACCTTGAATTTGGAATTGGTACTGTTAGGTCACGCATTGTGACAAGGAGACGTTGCTGGCATCAGAGCTTGCACTGAAACAAACCAGACCACAGACAGAGGTCTTTTGTAAAACACTGACTGTGAGTGATACAAGCACTCATGGAGGTTTATCTGTGCTACGGCGTACTGCAGAGCGAATTTCCCCCCATCTTGTAAGAATACTGTACATCCTATAATGGTCAAAAGCTGAATTGTTGGCTTTCTTAATTGTTCTAATCTGTCTGTGCTGCACTTTACAGGACTTCTCAATGCAGCTTCCTTCTCAGGAACTACAGGCCAGGGATTTGCACGATGCAATTTGGACATTCCGTCATATATAACGAGGCAAGTCTGTCAAAAAATACCGCATCAAGTTTCCTACTGGGCATGAAAGGAAATAAAAGTTTGTCTTGTCCTTATTCAAACATCACTTATCTTTTTTAATTTCATAATTTTATTAGTAACATGTACTCATAATAGACCTATCTTGCTATTTCATAAACACATCATTTCATATGTTATTAAAGAGAAAGTTCTCTTCCATCATCAGGCCAGCCTAAAAGGCATTTCCTGACTGCTGGCTGGAGCGTATTTGTCAGTGGAAAGAGACTCCTTGCTGGCGATTCAGTCCTGTTTATTAGGTAAAGTTTGGAGAGTGAAGACCTCGTCTTTCTGTGAATGTTTATCTGATTGCTGTTATGGAGTCAGTATAGCAACTTAGTCTGCAGAGAGTATAACTAAAGCTGCTGAACTTCCTGCCTATGGTTGTAGGGACAGAAGACAGCAACTCCTATTGGGGATAAGGCGGGCAAATAGGCAGCCTGTTAACCTCTCATCATCTGTTTTGTCTAGTGATAGTATGCATATTGGAATTCTTGCTACTGCAGTCCATGCAGCAGCTAATGACTCTGAATTCACAGTATAAGCCATGGTAAATAGTATCTTTTGTAATATATAAAGAAGTAATGTACTGAATGTTTCAATTAGATTGCTTTCATCCCTTTCAGGGCTAGTCCTTCAGAATTTGTTATTCCTTTTGCCAAGTACCAAAAGGCTATCTTGGCATGCGGTTTACAATGATGTTTGAAACTGAAGAATCTGCAACAAGAAGGTATAAGTTTCCAGCTCTAGTTAAAATTTGGACTTGTAGCTGTCCTATCAACATCAAAATCACTTTAGAAAAAAGATTAGTGGATCCTCTTGAGTACAATTAGCTAATCTAGAATTTAGCATTCTGGTGCATCTAGAATACTTGTGCATCATGTTATGAACTGCATGTGGTTTTCTGTACCTAGATTTTTACAGTTCCTTCTGAGAACTAGGATCTTTTGTCAACTGCCTGCAGATACATGGGAACAATAACTGGTATAACTGATATCGATCCTGTAAGGTGGAAAAACTCACAATGGTGCAATATTCAGGTTTGACCTGATCAGTCAAACTAAATACGCAAACCTTGCTGCATCTCCCTTTGATTTTTAAGATAAGTATTTGTATATGCAGGTTGAATGGGATGAACCGGCACCAAGTGAGAGACGCACCAGGGTTTCCCCTTGGTAGGTTGAAACTATTATAACTCCATTCTTCGTTCATCCCTCACCATTGTTCACTGCAAATCATCCGAGACAACCTGGGATAACAGGTAAATACAGAAGTACAATTATTGGCACAACAGTGATTCTATTAATTAATGAATACTATTACTGCATATATCATTGAAGTTCTTAAATGCATTGCCTTTCGAATTGATAAAAATAGCTTCCTTATCTGTGTACTTGATTAATTCTAATTATACTCTGATTGTATCTGTAGATGATGATAGTTCAGAAATGGACACTCTTTCGAAGAGGACCATGCCATGGTTTGGTGAGGAGATTGGCCAGAAAGATCTCAATACTAAAAACAGTTTAGTTCCTGGATTAAGTTTAGTTCAGTGGATGAACATGCAACAGACCCCCTCTCTCACCAGCACAGTTATGCAACCGGAACTGCTAAATTCGTTAGTTGGAAAGCGTGCACATACTCTGCCTGCAGCTGATCTATCTAGGCAAATTAGCTTCCAGCCCCAGTTCCTGCAACAAAATAACATCCAGTTCAACACTTCGCTGCTACCACCCCAAAACCAGCAGACCGAAAAATTAGCAACTGTAATAGCTACACCAAACCAATTGGGAAGTGTTATAGTACCTGAAAAGGTAGTTCAAAATTGCAGTTTTGAACAGAAACAGAATCTGGTAACTCAACCACTGCAAGTCAGCCAACCAATGATCAGTATGGCACAGCCTCAACTTGTCCATACTCAACTCCAGCAACCTCAATTCATTCTCCAGGCTCAGCCTCAGCAACCTCAAGTCATTGTCCAAGCTCAACTACAGCAACAGCAACCTCTGGTTCAAAATCACACCACCATACAAGGTGGTCTTCAACAAATCCAGTTTCTGCAGCAGCAGCAGGTTCAGCAGTCAGTGCAGGAACAACAGAAAATAAAGATAGAGCCTTTTCAGGTACCTAATGATGCAAACATGGTAACACAATTATCTTTTTTTTTGAAAGAACGGCAAAAGCTTCGCCGTAATTTTTATTAGACGGAGACAAACGAAAAAAAGAGGTTTTAGTACAGCACAGCTACTTGACTAAGCACTTCAGCCAAGGTCGAAAGAAACACTAAAACAATATAAAAAGCCTGCAACCACACCCATTAGAAGCAAAAAAACTGACTGAAGGGCAACCCACTAATGCCACTTCCCCTAGGGAGCAACTGAAACTGAAAACCAAAAAGCTCTTTGACGTTCTAGGAAGCGTTGCCATGTTGTTGGAACCGAGATTTTTCTCAGCTTGCGGTCCGGCCTAGCTTGCAGTTGGCGCCTCCACTGTGTGGCCAAGACGTTGTCATGACAGGCCCCATTATAGCGGGCTCTCTCATCTGTGTGTGACCCTGCCGAGATTTTTTTACGCAGCGGAAGCATGGCGTGGGCCCATAACCATTGTTGGAATCGAGATTTTTCTCAGCTTCCGGTCCGGTCCAGCTCGTAGCTGGCGGCTCCACAGCCCAGGTCCACCGAAGCCACAACATAATGCTCTTGGGCCTAACTCAACCCAAAAGACTAGTCTGATAGATGAGG
>CM041630.1:3445306-3524836 GCA_023333625.1 Bothriochloa decipiens
GCCACATAACATAGTGCTCTTGGGCCTAACTCAACCCAAAAGACTAGCCTGATGGGTGAGGACCGCCCCGCCTTATATGTTGTGCTCCCCCACCATGAATTAGTAATGTGGGACTAACCTCAACAATCTCCCCCGTAGTCACACATTGGACTCAACTCTTTGACTCACACTTCTGTGTGGCCCTAAGATGTTTGTCATGATTGGGCCCCTCCGTAACGGGCTCCCCCGTCTATGTGCAACCCAACAACCAAGATTTGTTGCGGGTTCTTAACTGGCTCCAATACCAATTGTTAAAACCGGGCCCAACCCATCTTGCCGGCGCCGCTAGGTTCCTTGGAGCCGGCCCGGCCCATTGCCGGCGCCGCTCCCCCAGGTCCACTGAGCCACAACATATAGCTCTTGGGCCTAACTCAACTCAAAAGACTAGTCTAATGTGGGACTAACCCCAAGAATCATTTTGGGTTGAGTTAGGCCCAAGGCTTATGTTGTGGCTCCGTGGACCTGAGGGGGTGCTGCACCGGCAATGGGTTAGGCTGGCTCCAAGGAACCAAGTGGCATCAGCTAATGGGTCAGGCCCGGTTCTGACACATGTTATATTCGTTGATATCATGTTAGGTGGTAGGTTACGGAGTGGATAGGAGTGAGAGGTGGCTGGCCGAGGTCTGTATCCCCGGCGACGAGGCTGCGACGCCGTGGCCGGCGTTGGGGCTTTGAACAAGGAAACGACAATTAGAGATGGCAATAGTGGCTGGGCGCCCAAGGGAGACAACAAGTCTCAATCCCAGTCTATCTCTTCCATTCATCGAGCATATTGTCTTATAGGCTTATTATAGACTCTTGACTCAAATATGAACATGCATTCCTAGACTTAAGGCTATCTACTGGATTTATTCAAACACACACTTATTCAGGCAGCCTTGCATGCTGCTGCTAATCCTGACGCCCTCCTGTTCTTGTGCTTCCTCTGATGCCACGTGCAGTCTTCGCGGCTGTTGCCGCTGCATGTGGCCGGTTCGGATCTCTACCACTTCGTGTTCGCATCTGGTACTTCCTGCCGTACATAACATCTCTCCTGCTCTCAGGAAACAGCTCATCCTCGAGCTGGAAGGAGGGATGAGTGGCGCGAAATGCATCGACAGGTTCCCAAGTGTTGTTGGATGTTGGCAGGTCGGCCTGCTTGACGAGGACGTGCCAAACCCCACGTCGGAGGCTGGAGCGTAGGACGCGTTCCGGGTGACGCAGCGGGCGCCCGTGTTGGAGCGGCAGAAGGGCTGGCGTTGTTGCTGGTGGGTCTCCACGGAACGGCTTTAGGACGCCCACATGGAATACATCATGGATGCAGGCGCCGTCGGGCAGGCACAGTCGGTATGCCACCTGCCCAATGCGCTCGCTTACATGGTATGGCCCCGTGTATCAGGGTCCAAGTTTGCCGTGGAGACCTGGAATGAGGGACTGGGTGTTTCGGTGCAGCAAGCGGAGCCACACCTAGTCACTGACGGAGAACTCCAGCTCATGGTGCTTCACGTTGTAGTGGCGGCGGGAGTACTCCTACGCCTGGAGTAGGAGCGCGCGCATCTCCTGCAGGAAGTCGTCATGGTTGGTGAGCAGTGCGTCGATGTTGTCGGTGCGTGCTGAGCCTGGTTCATAGGGAAGGAGGGCTGGTGGCGGTCGGCCATACACCACCATGAACAGCGTAGTCTAGAGCGCTGAGTGGAATGACGTATTGTAGCAGTACTCCGCCCATGGAAGCCAATCAAGCCAGTCACGAGGTCGATCTCCCGTGATGCAGCAAAGGTACATGGCGATTGCCTTGTTTACGGCCCCCGACTGGCCATCAGTTTGTGGGTGGAAGGTGGTGCTTTGTGGAGTTGCACACTAGCCTGCTTGAAGAGATCGCCAGAAATTTCCTGTGAAAACGGGGTCATGATCACTGACGATGGACTCGGGGAAGCCGTGGAGTCGGACGATGTCGTGGAAGAACGCGTGGGTGATCGATGACGCTGTGCACAGGTGCCCCAATAGGATGAAGTGTGCGAACTTCGAGAACCTGTCAACCACCGTTAGGATAACACTCTTGCCGTGTACCTTGGGCAACGCTTCCATGAAATCCATGGTGATGTCCGCCCACACTCGGGAGGGCACCGGCAGCGGCTGAAGGAGTCCGGTGGGGTGTAGCACCTCAGTCTTGTGGCACTGGCATGTAGTGTAGGAGCAGACGAAGTCAGTGACGGTGCGATGGTCTGTTGGAACCAAAGCTCCGACGAGGAGCTCCGGCGACGGCGCGGCACCTGCCGGTGGTGACCGCGGTGACTAGAACCCTAACCATGCGCTGGAGAAAAAGAGAGAGCGAGAGAGAACGATGAACACAGAGATGATTACGCCACAATGCGCAGCGCACTCGATGCATTCACTTGGTCTTTTGATACATGGGCTCACTCCACCCACCCCGCCACAGTTCCACAGCTACGTGGTGCGGCGTTATTCTCGGCGCCCATGTGACATGCGAGCCTGCGGCCATGACGGGGGATAAGACCTGAAGACGCGGTCAGAGAGCAACCATGCACATCACCGGCTCTCCCTGATTCTACGCTGAATACAAAACATGGCATGCGACTAACTGAAACATCAAGCCTTGCACCTAACGCAACTACATGCTGAACATACTTTGACACGATTACATAGAGGATTAGCTCAACAATTCACCCCCTTAATCGTGATCAATACTGACAATCCCAAGCTGCCTCCTCATCTCTGCAAATCTAATTCTGCCCAATGGATTTGTCAGAATATCGGCCAGCTGAGCTTCAGTACTGACATGCTGCAAATCCACTACACCTTCAGAGACACACTCTTTGATGTAGTGATATCTTGTGTCTATGTGCTTGGTTCGATCGTGGAACATAGGATTCCTGCTGAGCTCTTCTGCTGATTTACTGTCAATCATCAGCCTGAATCTCTTCACTCCAGCCCTGGTCAGATCTGTAAGGAGTCTGCTCAACCATACACCTTGACAGGCAGCAGTAGCAGCTGCAATGTACTCAGACTCATAGGATGACAGTGACACCACCCTTTGCTTCTATGAGCTCCAAGTCACAATGTTGATCCCAAGGAAGAACACTGCACCAGATGTGCTTTTTCTCTTCTCAATGTCTCCTGCATGATCACTATCAGTGTAGCCAAGCAGTCCCTCTTGACTTCCCTTGACAAACTTGCACCCAAGCTTGGTTGTTCCTGCCACATATCTGATTATTCTTTTTATGGCAGTCCAATGTTCAGAGTTTGGAGATTCCATGAATCTGCTGACCATCCCAACAGAGAAGGCTAGGTCTAGTCTTGAGTTCACTAGATATCTCAGACTCCCCACTATGCTTCTGTATTTGGTTGCATTTGACACCAGCTCAAGTTTACCAGGCAACAGCTTGAGGTGCTGCTCCATTGGAGTATCAACAGGGTTACAACCCTTCATGCCTGCTATTTCCACAATTTTCTTTGCATAAGCACTTTGACAGATTGTGATCTCTCCTGGCTTTTGCTTCACTTCCAGTCCTAGATAGTAACTGAGTAAGCCAAGGTCACTCATGTTGAAGCTTCTTTTCATTTGCTGCTTGAATGTAGCAATCATCTTGCTATCTGGCCCACAAATAATCAAGTCATCAACATATACTCCCACTATCAGCAGTGACAAGCCTGAACCTCTTCTATAGACAGCATTTTCTTCCACTGATCTCACAAAACCAAGCTTGTATAGCTCCTGATCCAGCCTTGCATTCCAGGCTCTTGGAGCCTGCTTAAGGCCATATAGGGCTTTCTTTAGCTTTAGGACCTTTCCTGGTACTTTTGGATCTAAAAATCCAGGTGGTTGCTTCACATAAACATCTTCTTGGAGCTCACCATTTAGAAAAGCAGACTTTACATCCATATGATGCACTTCCCACTCTCCTTGTGCTGCTAGAGCCAGCAAAAGCCTCACTGTCTCCATTCTTGCCACAGGAGCAAAGACTTCATCATAATCCACCCCTGAATCTGTGCATACCCCTTTGCAACTAACCTTGCCTTGTGCTTTACAACATTTCCAGCAGGGTCTCTTTTCACCTTAAACACCCATTTTAATCCTATAGCCTTGTGGTATGCAGGTAGGTCTAAAACCGTCCATGTCTGATTCTGAACAATAGACTGCATTTTTGCCTCCATTGCCTCTTTCCAACACTTTTCTTCAAGTGCTTGCTCAACATTTGTAGGTTCATCGGCTGCCAACATACAAACACCACTATACTCAAAATCATGAATGATATCAGTTGATTCAAATATGTCTGTCAGAGTTTTGAATCTGACTGGTCCATCATTGGAATCTTCTGAATATTGATCTGGTGGTGTTGCATATCCTTGATTCTGATGGTGAGATTGTGGCGTGTTTGGTGTGTTAGGAATGTTGGGTGCTGCCTCATGATCTTCTCCACCACCCACATCATTTGCTGGATCATTATTCAGTTGTTCTGCAGCAGGATCTGCATTCTGTTGCTGATCTTGTCCTATTGTCGAATTTTCTTTAGACAAGTCATAGTGCACAATAAAACTGCCTGACTGCTGATCTGCACTGCCATCTGAACTGGTCCAATTCCAAGGCTGATTCTCCATGAAAACCACATCTCTACTCACCACTAATTTGCTGGTAGTAGGATCATAGAACCTATAACCCTTGGTTCCTGTTTCATAGCCTATAAATACCATCTTCCTTGATCTGTCAGATAGTTTATTCAAGTGTGGACCAACCAACTTTACACTAGCAGTGCATCCAAAAATCCTCAAGTGACTCACTCTTGGTTTTCTCCCATGCCAAGCTTCAAATGGTGTCTTGCTGTTTAGACTTTTTGTAGGAGATCTATTCAGCAAATAAACAGCAGTGTTCACTGCTTCACCCCAAAATTCAGGTGGCATGTTCATTGACTTCAATAAGCATCTAGCCATTTCAACTACTGTCTGATTTCTCCTCTCTACCACCCCATTCTGTTGAGGTGTATAAGGTGTAGTTGTGTAATGCTTGATGCCACCTTCATTGCAAAAAATGGCAAACAGGTTGGAAACAAATTCCCCTCCCCTGTCAGTCCTCAAAGCCTTTAGCTTGTAGTCACTCTCTTCTCAGCTCTGAGTTTGATTTTCTTGAAACACTCAAGAGCCTGATCCTTTGTCCTAAGCATTTCCACCCACATGTACCTACTGTGGTCATCAACCACTAGTAGGAGATGCACCCCCATGTGTTTTTGATGTTATATGCCCACAAAGATCTACATGTACAAGCTCTAGCACTTTTTCTGCTCTGAAGCTTGACTGTTTTGGAAATGGACTTCTATGTTGTTTCCCCAGTACACACCCATCACAGATTTGTTCTACCCCCTTCTTGACAATAGGCATCCCCTCAACCTTTTGTTTTGCACTAAGATCATTCAAAGCCTTGAAATTCAAATGGCCATATCTACCATGCCACAACCATGATTGACTGTCAGATTGAGCAAGCAGACAGACACGTGGTGCCAAGCCAAATTTTGCATGATACATCCTATTTGCAGTTCTAGGTGCAGAAAGTATCAGTGTGCCAGCAGGATCAAACAAACACAGTCTCCCATCTCCTAAAGTCACCTTGAAACCTCTCCCATCTCCTAGAGTCACCTTGAAACCTTTCTCTTCTAACTGACTAAGACTTACTATATTAATTTTCAATTTAGGAATGTAGTAAACTTCTATCAGTACCTTGTGACCATTCTGACGGTCCTTCATGATCATGGAGCCGAGGCCTTCAATTTCGACGCGTGAGCCATCCCCAAACTGGACTGTGCCACACACTCCCTCATCCAGCTGTGACAATGCCGACCTGGTGCCTGTCATGTGATTGCTGGCCCTAGTGTCCAGCACCCACATGCCTTCAGGGACATTCACCGGGATCACCTTCTCTAACAGATGAACTGTCTACGTCGCCTTGACACCGTGTTCGATGTCACACTCAGCCAGCAGGAGCATGCCGTACTCGCCACCGTCGACGGCCACGTTGGCCTCCTGCTGCTTGGCCTCCTTTTTCTCCTTTTTTGGGCGCTTGCAGTCCTGCTCCCAATGCTCGTAGATGTTGTAGTTTTGGCACCGTCCTTTGTGCCTTGGCATGCCCTCGGAGGTGAGCTTGATCTCCTCGGTGCCGCCCTTGTCAGAACACGCTGGTGCTTTCCCCTTGTGGTGACCACCACGGACAGTGTGGCTGCCGTGTCCTCCACCGAATCCGTCGCCGCCAGACCCACTGCCGCCGTCCTTGGGGCCCTGGTAAAAGTGATGCTTATTCTTCTCTAGCCAGTCCTCCTCGGCCAGCATCAGGCGCCCGGCCTTGTCGATGATCTGCTCGACCTTGTCGTCGAGGCGTTCCTCCGCCGCCCGCAGGCGCCCCACGAGCTCCTCCATGGTCATCTTCTTGGTGTCACAAAACATCTCAATTGAGACAATGATCGGGCTGAAACGCGAAGGGACCACACGTAGGAACTTCTTGATCACGCGCGAGTCCTCGACGGTTTCCCCCATCGTCTTGAGTTCTGCGGCGAGGTTTGAGATCCGCATCCTGAACTCATCGATGGACTCGCCTTCCTTGAAAGCGATGTTCTCGAATTCTCGTAGGAGCTTCTGGGACTTCACCTCCTTCACCTGATCGGCACTGAGACGCATTGTCTCCACTACTTCCCACACCTCCTTGACCGTCTTCTTGCGGCCGAGCATCTGCCACATCTCCCATGGCACAGACCACAGGAGCGCCGCCATGGCTTGGCGATCGTGGTTGCGCTTGATGTTGGTGCCTGGCTCGATGGTGTGCCAGATCTCCAGCGCCTCCAAATTGCACTGCATAATCATCACCCACTCAGCGTAGTTTCCCCGATCCAGCATCGGCTAGACCAGGGAAATTTCCTTGACGCCGAAACTCGAACTCGATGTCTGGGTATCCCCCATCTTCTTCTCCGCGGGTTTCTTCGGGATCACACGCACCTTCTTCGCCGACTCTTGCGGTGGGCTTATGGAACCCCCGTAGAACATAAATCGGCTCTGATACCAAAGTGTTGGAACCAAAGCTCCGATGAGGAGCTCCGGCGATGGCGCGGCACCTACCGGTGGTGACCGCGGTGACTAGAACCCTAACCGTGCACTGGAGAAAGAGAGAGCGAGAGAGAACGATGAATACAGAGATGATTACGCCACAATGCGCAGCGCACTCGATGCATTCACTTGGTCTTTTGATACATGGGCTCACGCCCCCCACCCCGCCACGGTTCCACAGCTACGTGGTGCGCCGTTATTCTTGGCGCCCACGTGACATGCGAGCCTGCGGCCGTGACTGGGGATAAGACCTGAAGACGCGGTCAGAGAGCAACCGTGCACATCACCGGCTCTCCCTGATTCTACGCTGAATACAAAACATGGCATGTGACTAACTGAAACATCAAGCCTTGCACCTAATGCAACTACATGCTGAACATACTTTGACACGATTACATAGAGGTTTAGCTCAACACGGTCGTGGTCGAGGTAGAAGTTCGCGCGTAGATGCTGCAACGTCTTCTGGATGCCTTCATGGCCTGCCGTGTGCATGAGCTAGAGGATGTCTTGGAGCACGGTCGACGAGTCTAGAATGAACATGCGGCTGTTGTGGATGATGAGGCCGTCGTGCACTCTCTAGGCGTCACCATGGTAACCAGCAGCCACGGCGTCACGGCGGGCGCGCAGCGCGTCGTTGTCGTCGAGTTCTATCCGCAGTGCATCGTACAGCCCAAAAATGGGCAGCGACAGGGCTGCCAGGAGCGGTGTATCGCTGTCCCGCCGCGACAAAGCATTAGCCACAATGTTGAAGCGGCCGGGATTATACTCAACCCTGAAATCAAAACCAAAGAGTTTGGAAATCCAGTGGTGTTGCAGGATCGTCAAGAGGCGCTGGTCCAGCATGTATTTTAGCATGAAGTGATCGGTGTGGATGATGAATGCGCGCCCCCATAGGTAGGGGTGCCAGTGCCGGGCCACCTGGACCAAACCAATGAGCTCACACTCATAGGCGGCAACTTTGAGGTGGCGTGCTGCAAAGGGCTTGCTGAAGAACGCCAGAGGGCCCGTGCCCTGGTGGAGCACGGCGCCGAAGCTCGATCCGGAGGCATCACAGTCGACGATGAAGTCGTGGTCGAAGTTGGGGAGGTGCAGCACCGGTGTAGAGGACAGGGCGGCTTTCAGGGCGTCGAAGTCGAAGGTCGTGGTGGCCTCGTCGGACCACTGGAAGCCGTCCTTCTTGAGCAGCTTCGTCAAAGTTGCGGTGATCGATCCAAAGTCCTTGATGAAGCGTCTGTAGTAGCTGGCGAGGTTGAGGAAACCATGAAGCCCGCGTGCGGAATGGGGCTGCGGCCAGGTGGTGACGGCCGTGACGACGGCCGTGACCTTGGCGCTATCCATGGCGACGCCTTCTGCTGAAATCACATCCCCGAAGTACTGGACCGAGGACACGGCGAAAGCACACTTGACACGCTTGAGGCGAAGGTTGTGTGTGTAGGACGTCCAGGATAGCACAGAGGTGTTGTAGGTGCTCCGTCCAGGACGTGCTGTATATTAGGATGTCGTCGAAGAAGACAAGCACACACTGACGCAAGAAGGCTGCAAAACAAAGTTCATAAGTGCTTGGAACGTTGCCGGAGCGTTGGAGAGCCCGAATGGCATGACCAAAAATTCAAAGTGGCCATGATGTGTTCTGAATGCTGTCTTCTCGACATCGTCGAGATGGACGCGGACTTGGTGATAGCCCGACCGTAGGTCCAATTTGGAGAAAAAGCGCGCGCCATGGAGTTCATCCAGGAGCTCCTCCATGACAGGGATTGGAAATTTATCCTTCATTGTGGTGGAGTTGAGTACGCAATAATCTATGCAAAAATGCCATGAGTCATCTTGCTTCTTGACCAGGAGGACAGGCGTCGAGAATGGTGAAGTGCTAGGGCGGATGATGCCCTGCTGGAACATGTTGGCGCACTGTTTCTCCAGCTCGTCTTTCTGGAGTTGCGGGTATCGGTACGGACGAACAGCGACGGGGTCGGTGTTGTACTTGCGATGGATGCGGTGATCACATGGATGTGCCGGTGGTAGGCCTGATGGACCAGCGAAGACGTCAGAGCAGGAGTCGAGTAGGCGTTCCAGGAGCTCGGGTTCCGCCCCGCGGCTAGCATGGATCTTGGCGGTGTGGAGCCGCTCCGAGGAGGCCGCGTCTGCCGTGGTCGAGCTGATGCCCTACCAGAGGACCCGCCGACCATGACGAGTGAAGGCGAGGTGCAGTCCGTCGAAGTCCCATAATATGGGCCCGGGGGTACGCAGCCAGGTGACCCCAAGGACCATATCATAGCAATCGAGAGGGATGGAGAAGCAGTCTGTCATGAAGTGTTCCACGCCGATTCGAAGCATGACATTGCGGGCGAGCCCATGACACGCCACCCAATCGTCATTGGCGATGACCACATGGGCACCGCTGCTGTCCTGGAAGAGAAGGCCAGCGCGATGGGCAGCGTCCGCGCTGATGAAGTTGTACGTGGATCCCGAATCAAGCAACGCGGTGAGCTCATGCGTGCCGATCTGGACCCGAAGTTGCATGTTTCTTTGGTGCAGATGCCCGTGATCATGGAGAGGGAGATCATAAGCTCTTCTGGGTCAAACGATGGTGTGCCGGTGTTGCCGTGGACGTTGGTTCATCACCGGGCTCCTCCACGATGTAATCAGCTACCTCTAGGAAGAAGAGCCGAGCACGCTTGTGCCCGCGAACGTATGACTCGTCGCAATTATAGCAGAGACCCTGCTTGCGAAGGTCTGCCATTGCCACACCCCAAAATTTTCTATTTTGGGTTGTGTTTAGAAAACTCTAATTAAAATAAATATTATAATATTTGGATAAAATTTACTAAATTTAGTTTGAACTCGTGCACATTTAGTTATAGGAAAAAGGTGAGTTTTAAACTTTTTTAAATTAATTTGATAGGATATTGCTTGATGTGATGTCTGCTTATTATTTGAGTTTGTGCTTTTGTGTTTGCTAAGTTTTCAAAACATGTTTAAACGTCTTCCAATCCTTCTAGGGAATTTTCTGGACTTTTCTAGATTCTTTCCCTTTTATCCTAGAGCTTTATCCAATTTTTATATGCTTCACAATATCTTCTTATGAGCTCTAAATACTTTATTTAGGTTGCTCATGTTCTAAAATGTCTCTGGAAATTTTTCCCAAATTTTTAGAGCCTTCGGAGTATTTTTCGTGGCTTAAAAGTCAATTCTAGACTTTTCTATAATTATTTTATTCATAAAATTAATTAATTTCGAAAATAATAAAGTCTCTAAATTTTTTCGATACCTAAAGGCCCATGTCTTTATTTACTAATGGGCTTTAATAATTAATTAGGCCTATTAGTAAAGGTGGAGGGTACAATATCAATTAGTACCATATTGCTAGTTGACGTTGACGTGGAAAGTTTTCCACCCTATATATTTGTACCACCCCCTTACCAAAGTACATCATAATTACCATGAGGGGAGTCCCTAGTTAGAAATTCCTATGGTAGCAAATTCTATTTTCCTCCTTTCTCTACGTCATGGTCTCCAACCTCTTGCCAGCATCGCCGTGCTGTGCATGCGCGTGCAGGCAGGCTGCTCGGTGCCGGTCTGGCTAGCCGTTGACGACCGTACATGTCTCGGCCGAGCCACCCTCTCCCTCCGTCATGAGCAGCGCAGCAGCCATGGCTGTCAGACTCACGTTCGTGAGGTTGAAGATGACTCAAGGTATGAGTTATAATAATTACAAAACTGCCACTGATTTTTAATCCTTCATATTTTATTCGTTTTAACTCCGAATCGAGTCGTTCAAGTTGCATTGGTTTCATATCATCGCGATCTACGTAGTAGTGCTAGTGGTTTTCATGTCATATAGTGGTGAATTTATTTATTTAAAAACAACTTGTTTACTAATTATTTAATGGCTTTTATAAATAAAGGCAACATAGGGTTATGTTTTCGTTGTCCTTATGTTGCAATCTTGTCGACGTATGTTGCTTGTATCATTAATGTTTATCATATCATATGTTTATGTAATTAATCTTTTTAGGTTAATTAATTTTCACTCAGTGCTCTCCTATATAAAAGTAATTTACATTTATACCTTCGTTCTCATAAATACAAGTTGATGTGACTAGTACCAACTTATGATGCTCTTTATAGTTGTTCTCACATGTTTACAAGTTATATTATGTTATTTTTTTAACTTAGTCTAGGTACATCGTCTTTTCATGCTAATATGGTTAATATAGCAATAATGCCTTTTAATAATATTTTGCTTAGTTTAACTTTGAATATTAAGTGCTCTTTGTTTTTGTATCAACATGTCTTTATATTTACGACTTGCTTAGATTAATCTTTAAGCATATGATGTTTCTTTTAGTGGCTCTCATATGTTTAATGCCTTATGTCTCCCCTTTCTTTTAGATTAATGTTTAATCATATCATGTTTTGTTTAGTGCCTCACCTGTTTAATTGTTTATAGTTATAAATGTTTAAATGGCTTAGATAGTATAATTTCTTATAATTAAAATATAACTAAGGTTTAACTCTGCTTTATAATTCAATTTAATTTAGCTGCTTTAGCTTTTTGTTTCTATTAAATGTCCAACACTTTGCTTTATTTAATAAAAAGAATGGATCTTATAGTTTGTTTCTACTATGTTGTGTTTACCTCGATAGTCGTGTTCACTTTAATGATAGTTCTGTCGTTTGTCATTCTTGCACTTGCGACCGTAGCACCAAGTTTTGCCGTTTAGACCATCTTTAGTTATCTCTTTGATTGGTGTATTGTTCTTAGTCGTCCCTTCTTGTGCATTGTATGTTTGTCTATGCATGATGCTTGCTACGAGTAGAACAAGAACCGTTGTGAACGTTAGAGATCAGAAGCTGTAGAATGGAAGATAAAGGATGATGTTCTCTAAGCACTTTGCTTCGGGGTGTAAAGCAAGTCTTAAGGCAAGTATAGCTTAGGTTTTATTTCTTTGGCTATGATCTATGTGGCTTAATTAATGTTTAAGCAAACGAACGATAAAAATGATATTTTAACAACTTAAAAATTTATCCGTAAGTGATTTATCATGGATTTACCGTACAACTGTGAGGGCTATATGGCTCTGGTTTTAGCTCAGTATGAGGACCTTTTCTAGTTAGTTAGGGTGCCTAGTTGGTAAGGATAGCCTCTGTCCTTATGGGTATAGCCGGGAAGGAATGTGCCATATTGAAAGGGGGGTTCGTATATCTGACGATCTGGTAGCAAAATTGGTTGGACGAACCTTTAAAAGGCTTCATAGTGTACCATGCCTGCTCTCCTTGGAAGAGTTTTGGGAGTTGCAAATGCAGGCATATGGGCAACATGACTCACAGTGAAAGTGTACACCTCTGCGCAGAGTTTAAATTGATATATCGTCCGTGCCCACGGACAGGGCGGCCCTGACACATTTACATTAAGATAACGACTTATTTGTTAACATGCTCATATTTACTGTTTTATGCTCTATATTATTTATGTTACATTGATCATGAGGTTATGATTTATACTGCCTTATGCTATACTTGTTGAGTTCGACATGGACTCACTCTTGCTATTCCCCCACACCTCAGGAGGAGTGTTAGGCTTGTGATCAACCAGTTAGTTAGATCTAGTGGAGTGAAGTCTACACCCGAAGTTTGAAGTTGTCTTTCCGCTGATTGTTCATTAGGTGATCTTTTATATATTGTGTACGTTATATTTAAAGTATTATAATTGATACTATTTATAGCTATATGTGAGATTTGTCCTTTAAGACTCACATGTAGTGTATATCTGGTTTTGTCCTTAGAACTGGGTGTGACAGCCATCTCCTCTGGTGTCAGCCTCTTGAAGGTCTTTGGCGCGGATGAGGATCCCGCGGTGACCGCGCTCTGGGCGCCGGGGGCGCTGGGAGAGCGGCGACCGGGCGACGAGCATGGCAAACTGGCGACGCTGGTGGGGCTGACGCATGATGCCGCTCGTAGGCGCGAGCCAACCTCATGGCATGGTGAAGATCTTGTGGTTCGTGCAGCTCAACGTCGACGCGGAGGTATTCGGGGAGACCGCCGGTGAAGAGCTGTGCCTTTTGCAGCGTGGAGAGGGTGCCCGCGTGTGCCGCACGGGCCTGGAAAGCCTCCATGTATGCGTCCACATTGGATGTGAACGGGAGTCGGGCTAGGTCAGCCAAATGGTTCGTACTGAGGGCCGGCCCGAAGCGCTGCTGGCACAAGCGACGGAAGCCCTCCCAATGAGGGCGTCCGATGTCCGCCTCGAGGATGAGGTACCACTGTTGCGCGACGTTGGTGAGGTGATAGGATGCCAACCACAACTTGTCTACCTCCCGCGTTTCATGGCCGCAGAAGAATTGTTCACATTTGTTGAGCCAGCCAAGAGGATCCGCCTTGCCATCAAAGGTAGGGAAGGAAAGTTTGTGGTATTTTGGGACGGTGTGACAGTCTGGCTCAACCAGGAAGTGGGTAAGGGGTGGTGGGGTGGACATGGGTGCTGATGGAGCCGGGCATGACCACTGCATGATGGTGAAGAATGATGGAATTGGGCTTGGCGAGGGGGAAAATAGATTTGGTTGATGGGAACGCCAGATGGCGGAGGGGTGGATCGTGGTTGGGATGCAGAGGCAGGTGGAGGAGGCGGCACGGCTGACGATGCCGCCGGCACCGAGGGAATGGCCGGAGCCGCCGGAGCGACTTCCGAGATGACTGGTGGAACCGGCGACGCGGTGAACAACTCAGAGATCACCGGCCCCGGGGTGGTAGGAAGGGTTGGGAGGCCACCATAGCCAGGGGGCCATATTGCGGGTGCATTGGGGCATACAGCGACGATCGGCCCTCGAGGCCTGCAAGTCTGGTGGCCATGTCGCCCATGTGCAGGTTCATCTCGCCCATCTGGGACTGTAGACCCCGGATGGCTACAGTGAAGGCATTGAGGGCCTCGACGGGCATGGCTGCCATGGGAGGTTGTGGTGGCGGGGAGGTGGGAATGATGGTGGAGGAAGTGTTGGGAATGATAGCGGAGGAGGTGGTGACCAGCAGCACGGACACGCCAGTGGTGGGGTTGGCGGTGGTTTGGTTCGAGGACTCCATGGAGCCTGATACCAGGTTGTTAGGTGGTAGGTTACGAAGTGGATAGGAGTGAGAGGTGGCTGGCCGAGGTCTGTATCCCCGGCGACGAGGCTGCGACGCCGTGGCCGGCGTCGGGGCTTTGAACAAGGAAACGACAACAGGAGATGGGCAATAGTGGCTGGGCGTCCAAGGGAGACAACAAGTCTCAATCCCAGGCTATCTCTTCCATTCATCGAGCATATTGTCTTATAGGCTTATTACAGACTCTTGACTCAAATACGAACATGCATTCCTAGACCTAAGGCTATCTACTGGATTTATTCAAACACGCACTTATTCAGGCAGCCTTGCATGCTGCTGCTAATCCTGACGCCCTCCTGTTCTTGTGCTTCCTCTGATGCCGCGCGCAGTCTTCGCGGCTGTTGCCGCTGCATGTGGCCGGTTTGGATCTCAGCCACTTCGTGTTCGCCTCTGGTACTTCCTGCCGTACATAACATATCATCCTTGCATAAACTAACTACTTCTCTTGGACTCCTTGTCTTCTGTTGGAAGGTTCTTTTATTACGTTCCTTGCAGATATGCCACAAAAAATGTATAATGGTTTCATCAATTCCTTTCTTTTTTGTTTTGTCAAAGGTAACATTTTCTCCAGTAATTGTAGACAGAGCCAGCTTGGTTTATATTCCTGAGGTGTGTCATGTCGCACCAACTTTGAAGAATTGTCCAAGTCTCCTTTGTGAAACTGCAGTCCTTGCACAGGTGCTGAGGTGTTTCAGGCTCCGTTCCACACAGCTTACATAGTGGTTCATTTGGCCAGTTCCTCTTGATTAGATTATTCGCAGTTAGGATTTTCCGATATAGCAATGTCCAGGCGAAGAACCTACACGTTTGTGCTCTCCAAATTGGAGTTAATCTGAGTTTACTAAAGGATCCCGTAAACTGCATATTATAGGCATATTATCCCGTAACACAGTTTCTGATTAGATGAAAATACAACTATTGAAACCACAGCAGCCTCTGGTCATGGATCAGCAGAAAATGATATTGGATTTGCAGCAACAAGAAGTAGCTAGATTAGTCTCTGCATCTCCTACATCATGTGTTATTTCTATGATACATACGCCTAATTGATGTCACCCTGAAAACTCTAGCAGAGACAGCACAATGGGGGTGAATCTTGGGCTGCCTACTTTGACGGAAGTTATTTTTTGACTAAAAGGATGCTGGATTTGATTGGGTTTGGCGCCTTATTATTTATAAGTAAATCAAATAAATCTTAAGACCTATAATAAAAGTAGATGTTGTTTGGATTGACCTCGCCACATCTAATTAGCGCCACTATGCACTTCTCAATGTTTAATTGAGTCCAGTAGCTTGTCCAAATCTGTCCAGTATATCAAAGGGAGCATCCACGTCTAACTAGACACCTCTAACAGACTAACCAAATTGAACCGACTAACATGCCTAGAGTTTATATCAACAGGATATTCCTTTCATTGATTGGACTGACATGGCGATGGGGGGTCCTGTTACTGCTTCGCTTGGCCCCATGGCCCCCCTTCTGCGGAAAGTCTGCTCCCTCAAGTTCATGGCTCCCACACATATACAGGTGTCGCTTAGTGATGACGATATCAAGCATTTCAAGAAACATCTCGAGGTGTTATGCAAGGATCTGTTGGAGCCAGAGGAAACTAGCTCCATGCCCAGGTGGTGGAGGAAGGAGGTTCGTGAGCTCCTTTATGACACAGAGGACCGACTGGACAAGGTTATCCTCTTGCCAGGTGGTGATTTCTCAGAATTAATTGCTGTTGTGGAGGATGCCTGCAAAAGGCGCAAACGTTTGCAGTTAGCTCCTAATGATAAGACCATCAAACCTGAGCCTGGTGAAGTCTGTGTCAGCTGCCTTCCACCTGAATCGATGTCCCACAAGCTGTTGATGCCCATCTCCTCCGGCAGTTGTTTAGTCGGACTCGATGAACTCATGAACAAGCTTGTCAAGCAGCTGGCTTTCGACGACCATAACCAAAAACACCTCAAGGTGGTCCCAATCCTTGGATTCTCAGATACAATACTACAATCTATGTCAACCCGAATTTCATGTTTCTTTCTAGTACGTATTAGTTTTTTCCTGTTTGCTCTTTCATTTATTTGTTTTTTAATGAAAAAGGCATGAGATTATGCCAAATTCTACTGCAAAAGAAGAGTTCCTTTTATAGGTGGCAGAGCACCAAAAGAAAGAACCAACAATTACTTCCGTTTATTTGTTGAATTTGCAGGTGTTGGAAAGACAACAGCATCTGGAACCTTGTACCGTGAGCACAGAGGGAAATTCCAGTGTTCGGCTTTTGTACAGGTTTCTCGAACTCCAGATATGAGGAGTCTCCTCTTCAGCATTCTGTCACAAATTAAGGCACCACGGTTCTGGGCCTTTCCTGATGTCCACTACCTTACCGATGGTATCAAGAAGCATCTGAAAGGCAATCACATAAACAAATGCTATGTTGTCGATGTCTTTTCATATTTTTTTTGAGGGAACAAGAGAGGCTCAGAAGCCCCTACTAAAAATTTATTAAAAGTAACCAAGAAAGTTACACTGAAAATATTTATATTTTATTAGGGACTAAAAAATGAAATGAGGAAAATGAAGGACAACAATTCCTACATGATATGATGCTCTATTGTTTATGCATTTTTGGTATATAGCATCGGAATTCATGAACTTAAGTCAAAAAAAATTTCTATCGAAAATGAGTTTTTGGTCATAAGGACAAGTACAGTAATGGTGTCATCTACTACTCCTTCTCATTGGTCATATGAATTGTTTAAATGTAATTGACCCAAACTTTTAAAAGATTTTAACGTCTTACTTAATATATACAGGTACTTCATAATATTGGATGGTTCATGGACTGCATCAGTATGGGATATTATCAGTCGTGCTTTCCCTGATGGTAATTGTTGAGAAATCGACGCCTCTAACCTTGAGCCGACTTTCTAGAAATGATACTAAACTGGAGTGATACCACTTCTTCTGTGGACCCTTAAACCCACACTATTATGAGGAGACCTTCACACCGACACTAACATGGGAGACCGACTCTCTACAAGGGAACTCAAACCTTTGTTCACTTGCTCATAACTTGATACAAGACTCCCTACACTCTTTATGTGGCTATCATCGACACCTACACTCTTTATGTGGCTATCATAGACATGGTATATCCTTTTGGTGGTAGTATATTGAGAGGGAGGGGAGCACCTCTATTTATATGTGCTCATGGCCCTTGTGGTGTTTCCATGTGACAACTTCCACACTCTTCCTTATAAATATCTATCTCTAAAATTTTCCTACCATACAAAATATCCAAACTTCTAGAGTATTCCTAAGTTGCCATGAAGCATGGCAACTCTATGCTCTCCACATCTCCAAAGTCTTCTAGAAGCTTCTCATCTTGCCATGATATTATCCTTATATATGGAAAAGTCTTTTGTTATTTTTAAAACCTTCTAGAACCTTCCAAGTATGCATTGCATATTTCAACACTCCCCCTCAATGCATACTTGTCTTGGGTGGTCGAACCAATACGTGTCGCTTCGCTTGAATCTTCTGCGCTCTACCATTACGAAACTTCTTCTTTTCTTGTCGTTGTGCCTTTTCTTCCTTCAACTCATGTGTCTGTGTCGTGAGCTTCCTTTCAGAATTTATGGATCCATGCATCTCTTTTTTCTTCTTCATCCTTCTAGTTGTCTATCCTCTAGATGCTTTCTTGTACGAAGGCAAAATAACTTTAGCTGGTGAAGTATTGTCATACCTGAAATCTTCACCACTGCATCCTCTTGGAATTTTTTTTGTCTTCTCATGCTCCTTCAAATCTTCATGGATCACCAGTGCTCCATACTTGTCTTCACTATGCTGTTGTGGCTCCTCATGTTCATGAAGACTAGGCTCTATCTTCATATTTTTAATATGTTCCTCCTTATCGTTTAGAGCCTCCCAATCTTCATCACTGTCATATCCAAATACTATGAATCCACTAGAAGCATCTGGATCTCTCACCTTCATGGAGAAGCCACCTTCTGCATCCCACTCTTGTTCTTCATCTTTGGTTGATGGAGTTTCACCCTCTGTCAAGTCTTCCACGAAGTAAGCACCATCATCTTCAATTTTGGTTGCTGCCACAGCATCCCACTCTTCTTCACTTGGGCATATACTCAAGACAACTTCTTTTGTTGTAGCCACATTTCCTTCTGAGTGCCTCCGTGGACTCTAACAGTCCCATGCAAGATGTCCTTTCTTGCCGCAATTAAAGCACTCACCTCTTCTTCTCCTCTCATTCTTGACCAACTCCTAGTCATCTTCATCGCTGCTCCCTTGTTGAGCTCCCCCTGAATAGCTGCTCTTCTTTGGACAACGTCTGTCACCTCTTGTCCACTCCTTCACCTCTCCTCAGCCTCTTAGTGGACCCTTCTTCCTAATGAAAAGCGCCTCCTCCTCATCATTCTCTTCCAAAGTGATGTTGCCCATCTGTTTAGCTAATGCCTCCTGATTAGCCAATAGATTCTCCAACTCCACCAAGGACGGCTGTACTGGCCATCCACTCATTGCAGCCATAAACCCACTGTACTCGGGTCTTAGGCCATTTATGATGATCCTTCTCATCCGAGCTTCGCTGACCTTCTCCTCCGGGTCAAGTTGAGATATTTCCCAACATTTATTCTTCACCGTAGTAAAATACTTGTTGATGCTCAGAGTGCCTTATGAGATACCTGCAAGCTCTTTCTCTAGGAGTTGGAGTCGCGCCTCATTCTTCTTTGAGAATAGCTTTGCCAATGTCTCCCAAGCCTCATTTGGTGTCTCTGCATCTCTAATGTGCTCCACCAGGTCTTCCTCGATCGTTGTCTTCAATACAAACATAGCCTTTCCTACTTTGATTCTCCACTTCCGCAAGGCTTCTGCATTCTCCTTCGGTGGAAGAGTCTTTTCGGTACCTGCTACGACCTCCCATAGGTCCTGACCCATCAAGTAGGACTCTATGCAAGTTTGCCAATAGCCATAGTTGTGGCTATTGAGCCTTCTCATACCTCCTGCACTCAAGAGATCCGCCATCTCAACTGACGCCTAGCGTCACCTACGCTTGGTCCTGGACCAGTGTTTCTTCACAGTCCCAGACTATGATCTCCGATAGAGTCTCCCCTTAGCGCCTTTCGGTGCCACACCGAGCGCGCCCTGCGCCTACCAACAACTACACCGACCACTATGAGTGCCCTGCACTCACCTCAGACTGCTCCCACTACCAGTCCCTGACTGACCTGCTCCGATACCACTTGTTGAGAAATCGACGCCACTAACCTTGACGCCGACTTTCTAGAAGTGATACCAAACTGGAGTGATACTACTTCTTCTGTGGACCCTTAAACCCACACTATTATGAGGAGACCTTCACACCGACACTAACTCGGGAGACCGACTCTCTACAAGGAAACTTAAACCTTTATTCACTTGCTCACAACTTGATATAAGACTCCCTACACTCTTTATGTGGCTATCTTAGACACCTCCACACTATCATGGCAACCTCTCCATCTCCTACCTTATGTTTATGCCATGGTATGTCCTTTTGGTGGTAGTATATTGGGAAGGAGGGGAGCACCTCTATTTATAGGTGCTCATGGTCCTTGTGGTGTTGCCATGTGGCAACTTTCATAATCTTCCTTATAAATATCTATCTCTAAAATTTTTCTACCATATAAAATATCTAAGCTTCTAGAGTATTCCTAAGTTACCATGAAGCATGGCAACTCTATGCTCTCCACATCTCCAAAGTCTTCTAGAAGCTTCTCATCTTGCCATGATATTATCCTTATATATGAAAAAGTCTCTTGTTATTTCTAAAACCTTCTAGAACCTTTCAAGTATGCATTGCATATTTCAACAGTAATTATGACAGCAGAATAGTAACTACCACACAAATTAATGATGTAGCATTGGCATGCTGTAGATACTACCCAGATTATATTGAGATGAGTCCTCTTAATGATGATCAATCAGAAAAATTATTCTTTACTATAGTGTTCGGCTCTGAGGACTGTTGCCCTTCAGATTTCAAACAAGTTTCATATAAGATCATCAAGAAATGTGCTGGTCTATCATTAGCAATTGTAAATGTGGCCAGCCTGTTAGGAAGGGGATCAAAACTTTCAGTGGAGAAATGGGAACACCTACAGATTCTTTGCCGTCCATTTTGAGGACAAATGATACTACTAACGAAGGCATGAATGACTTTTCCTCTGATGCTTTTATTGGATCTGAAGGCAGCCAGTTAGCAAGAGGAACCGAGATTCAGAAATGGAAGCACACACAAGATTATTGCTCCAGGTTCGAAGGGTTGAAACAAGTGCTAATGTATATCTACAATAATTTTCCGCAACATTTGAAGATATGCTTGCTGTATCTCACTATGTATCCCGAGGGCTATCTGATCAGGAAGTATGATTTGGTGAGACAATGGGTCGCTGAAGGCTTTATGAATGACGTGGGAAGGCGAAGCGCAGAAGAACTTGCTGGGGATTATTTTGATGAGCTTGTCTGTAGTGGAATCGTCCAACCTGTGGACACCAAGTATGGCAGCGAGGTATTGTCATGTACAGTACATCACATGGTACTCGATCTTATTAGGCACAAATCCAAGGAGATGAACTTCATCATTACTGTGGTGGACCATTTGCATCCCTCGCTAGCACTTCCTGACCAAGTTCGTCGATTGTCCATACAGTTCGGAGGTGCAAAAAGTGCAGACATACCGGAAAACATCGAGATATCGAACCTTCGATCACTTCTATTTTGTGGTTTCGTTGACTGTGTACCTTCAGTTGTGGATTATGGGTTTCTGCGGGTTCTTATTCTTGATATTTGGACTGATGGAGATGAGAAAGAGTTTGATCTCACAAGAATTTGTGAGCTACTTCGACTTAGATATTTGAAGATCCAATGTAATCACATGGTGAATCTGCCAGATGAGATCAGTGGGCTAAAATACTTGGAGACACTAGAAGTGGATGCAAGATTATCTGCCGTTCCATCTGACATTGGTCGCTTAGAGAAGTTATTGCACCTCCTTCCGAGCGAGGCTATTCTGCCACAAGGGCATGGCATTCCGACATCGTCGCTTCTCACTTTCGGGTGTTTTGATCTCAGCAAGAACTCATCACAAAATGTGATTGATCTTGCCGAGCTAACTAACCTCCAAGATCTTCGTCTTACGTGTTCTACTTCCACAATACTGTCTAGGGATCTGGTTGGCAACATGAAACACCTTGCCTTGATTCTGGGGAAGTTAAACAACCTCAGATATATAGCTCTGAAAGGTGCTGGTTCAAGCCAGAGCATTTGTGATGATAGCTTGAGTAGTGTCTCTCCTTCACCGGCTCTCCTTGAGAAACTCGAGTTGCGGCCACGGATTTGCACACTGTCAAGAGTCCCTAAATGGATTGGGGAGCTCAGCAGACTTACCATCCTCAAGATTGAAGTTGTGGTTCTGTCGAACGATGACATTGCTATCCTGGAAGGACTGGCGTCACTCACTGCTCTCTCTCTCCGTGTGCTGACAGAAAACGTAGAATGGATCTTTGAGAAAGGATTCGCAGCACTCAGGTACTTCAAGTTCGTGAGTACATCACCTTACCTGTCCCTTTTGGAAGGAGCAATGCCCAATGTCGAAAAGCTCAAGCTAGCCTTCAATGCCAACAGATTGAATCCAGAATTTGATCCGGAGAATTTTGGCTTCGACCACATGACAAGCCTTACAGAGGCCACTGTAAAAATTGGAGGGGCCAATGCTGATGAGTCCAGCAAAGGCGACGCAGTACGTGTACTGAATGACGCCTTTAGCAACCATCCACACAGCCCTATCTTGAACGTACGATGGGTAGATTGCAATTTTTAGTGGCTATAAAATCACAGATGGGAAAGATACAAAAGCACAAGATGATAGCAGGTAGCCAGCAGGTCCAGGTTGCTAGGAATACATGTGGCACTTCGCATTGTACTCAAAGGGTGGTCGGCAACAAAGGCTGTGGCTCCAAGATACAGCATTTTATTTGTGTGGGTCCATAGCCATTGTGTGTTTGTTGTTTTTTACTTGCTTTGATTTGAGTCGATGAGATCAGTGTTATGAATTGTTCAAAAAGCAAAGACATGTGCTGATGCATGAGGTGTGCGGGCGCTCGTTGTGGATTGATTTCATAGTATCCATGTGTTTAGTTTGAGACAGTGTGATATGATTGTTCTGTCCTTGATTTTCTAATGGAACTGTACTCTAATTAATTGGAGGGACGAAGGGGAATGAAATGATCTCACCACTTGTTTGAATGATGTCGGTAGCCTCTTAAGACTCCTTGTATTTTCTGATTGACTGTCAGTGTTGGGGCCGAAGTCAGAGCATTCCAATCCATTGCTTACTCGTCACATTGTTCCAACCTCAATCGATGAACAAGCCAGCTGCTGATCTGCTGCCACATCTCCCCAGGCATATGGTGCCCAACTACTGAATGCTGATGGATAAAGAATCAGGGAAAGGCAGAACCATCTAGATTAATAACTCATGGAAATCAGTGAGGAGGAAATGAATAGCCACTGACTGCACAAACTTTTTTTTTTTAAGGCCTTGTTTAGATGTCTAACTTTGGGTCCAAAATTCACTATACAGAATTTTTATTCCCCATCACATCAAAATACCGGCACATATATGAAGTACTAAATATAGATGAAATAAAAAACTAATTGTACAGTTTTATTATACTTTGCGAGACGAATATTTTAAACCTAATTAATCAATATTTAGACAATTATTACCAAATAAAAATAAAATTGCTACAGTATGACATGACACTTACTATACAAAATTTGGATACCAATTTTGATATCTAAACAAGGCCGAAGACGCTGACTGCACAAACTAGCAGAACCCAAGCTGATGAACACTGTACCTGTCGGTCCGTGGGTCTTGCTCCGTCGTTGATGGAAGGATTAAGGGACGGCGCGGATCCATCGACGATGTGTTGTTGAATAGTGTCCCCAGCGCCTGGAGTTGTTTGCTGCATCTGGAGAGCTCTCCAGCGCGCTGCCAAAGCGATGGCTAGCTGGGAAGCTCGCCGGAGAGCAGGAAGGGGACAGCGAGCGCCGCGGCCAACCGGGCGACGGAGCCAGATAGCACTGATGACAAGCGGGCTGCTGGGCCGCGTAACAGGCCTTCTGGCCCAAAGGCTTTTGCTCCACTCAATATGGACCAAGCCACCGAATGGGCCTGTTGCTACCATCATGGCCTACTCAGGCTCGGTAATGCGATTGTGCGCTCCGGATTTGCCAGCGTTGCTGCCTCTCCGAGACTCCGACGCATTCGACAAATTCCGATTAACAAGACAACAAGAACGTACAAGGAAACAAGGGCAAACACCCATGGCGTGAACAAGCATCATACACTAGGACCTGAGAATAATGATGCTGCCCCATACATACAAATTTCATTTGAGGAGGATTGTACCCAAATTTGATACTAATTAAATAGCTGTAACACATAAATACAATCTCTGATTTCTTTTCCTTTTTCAAAATAAGGAGACAACGGAATTCGTGGCACCACGAACAAATTCCATTGATCAACACATACAAACATTACTCAGATGATACTATTCAATCTCTTTGTTCTCACTTGGAGCAGCAGTGCTTGCATTGGGACTTGGGAGTTCCACATTTTGCACTGGATATGCTTGTTGCTGAATCATGACTCTTACTGCTGAAAAAATATATATATTATTAGACAATTCCATAGTAATTTAGAGCACAGAAGCCCATATATTTGGAGCAGATGCTTTTGGTCACAAATTTAAATAATTTATCAATGGATTTAATGTAGTGCCCTGTCTGACAATTCGGGGAACAAGCAAAATCTCTTGACATTTCATTTTTTCTGCAATAATGGATTACTGATTTATATACATTCCTTTTAGAACAAAGTCATAACTGTTTGATTTTATTTTAAAAATGTCCTAATGTCTGTTTTCCATGGGTCTAAATCAACTTATTATGAGAAAATCTTTGCTAAGGACAATTTCTTATGAGAAAGAAACCATAACAAAAATCTAAGCACAGGAGGGACTAGTATATTCATTTTTAGCTCCGAAAATTCTGATTTCTATTTTGTTTATTGTCAAAACATTTTGTTTATTGTCAAAACATTTTGTTCTTATCAAAAGCCAAGGAAACATGAAACACAATATGGAAAATTCAATATGGATGTAAATCTGTAGACTGTTATATTTTTTTTGAGATTGTTCATAGAATTTTTGTGCTTGTTCTAAAAGGAAAAAAAAAAACAAAACTCCTTCCATCCCAGAATATAGATACTTATAGCATTCAAATTTTGTCTCAAAATAAGCTATTTCTGATTCCAATGCTGGCTCCAAGGGGTAAAATATCCCTCGTTCTATGTTTTCCTCGGCATGCAAATACAAATATGGCAAGCATGGCAAACAAATATGCAGGTTTTCTTTTTAAATTGGACGGCATGAAAACAAATATGGCTGCAGGCAACGCTGCCCATGCCACCAGATACGCTAACCTTGCTCACAGTTTCCTCGTGTTGCTTGTTTATTTGTGGTGCTGGTGGCTAAGGTAGCACCTTCAAAGCAGCACCGTATGAACTCTCTCCAGGATAATGCCTGTCAGTCCCAGCATTTTCTCTGTCCTTAACATTCCTTTCAATCACTAGAGAAAGCAACAGTGATGGTTTAGCGGGAAGATGAAAATTCCTCTTGCAAATTCACTTTAGCCTCTTTGGAGAAGAGAAAAAGGAGAAACACTTACGATGCACACTATGGCTCCCAGTCATTGGCTCTTGATTTGTGGCACAGGCGGCAGGTGCAGCCTTAGTTGTAGATGGACAGCCGTATGATGATCCTTCCCATGGACTTTCTATGTCATTGTTGACATTTGTTGGAGGCCTCTCTAGAATGCCAGCATGGGTGAGCAACGCCCACCAGTGTGTTATAAACTCTCCTCCTTTTGTCAGTGTGTCGATATGCTCCTTCACATTTTCTGAAGGTGCGACATAGTCACATAGAGCAACATCTCCGCCCAGAAATCTGCAAGCACTTTCCAACACTTGTCAGCTTCCATCTCCTCGAGCTGCCTTGCCAACTTCATCCCCCTCCGGAAGATGGATGTTTCTGTTGATTCAGGCAAACTTCTCAAGGCTTCATACTTGTCTTCCACTTTCCGCAGAAATTTTGCGGCTTCCACTGCGACTGCATCAAACGCAAGGCTAGAATCTTAGTGGTGCCCAGGAAGCAGCTTTGGTGCTGAGACCACCAGGTACGCACAGTACTTGGACAGTATGGTGGCGATGTCAAGATGTAACTTGAGTGCTCCCCCAACTCTAGGGGAAAGACACTTCAATGTTTGCACCTCGCAGTAACACGTTGCAATGTGCCAAGTCAAAATTATGCGTGTCTGATTCTCCTTGTCCAGGTAAGAGTTGATGCCTGAGTCTGAGAGCATATTGTGCCTGCAGGCCCAAAAGAGGTCATGCACTTCATTGTACACTAATGACGATTCTCCATTCGCTAGGATACCCTGTGTACGCTGGAGGGAGTCAACAAGTTCCTTTTTTACCTCTACAGGTAACTTGATAGCTGCAGATTTCACATGTCCCTTGCGGATACATCGTGCATGAATATAATCTTTGTTTGTCTCACAAAGGAGCCCAAAGTTTGGAGGCGATAGAAGATTACAATGCATAAACCTGCAAAGCCTTCCCTTACATCGACTCTGCTTGTAGTTGCAACTAATCACTGATTCAAGCAGGGAGTATTGCCCAAGTTTATTCTGGTAGTAGTATTCGCTTGACCTTGACCTGGAGATACCAATAATCCTGGCAAGAATAATCTCCCTGAATCTCATGCAGATCTGTTGAAGAAGTTTCATGCAGACGCCTCTCCTTGTGCTCATTGCTTGTTCTCGAACATAATGGCAAACAAAGAATACTCTGCCCCAAATGGTGCTCCAAAAAAGTAATACTTGGATAAACTCAAGCAAAGCAATGCATGCTAGTATCAGTATTGTGACAATAACATCAAACGACCTTGAATTCAGACCCATTCTGATTAAAAAGAACACTGGCTGTCAGCTGGTAGATTTTCACAGAAATGAAGCTGGCTGATGCTAAGGACCAAATTGTTGAAACCTTTTTAGATCCATAGTAAAGAACAGAATACTTGGTGAAGAAGAAATCATACATAAATGTTAGCTCAACCTCAATCACCCTGAAGATCCTGTTGTAATTGAGGGTTCCATCCTCATTATTTGACATAAGCCCTTGAAGACAAAATCATGTGTCTTTCGCTGTGAAGATTCAGCACACACAAACCCAAAGAAGCGCATTCTCAGCAGATGGAAAAGAGAGAAGGAAAGGCATACATCCTTCAGCTCGGTGCTTAGTTCATTGCACAGCCATATCCTTTCTATGTCAATGATTTGAGCACCATCCACTGTCAATTCCATTGCATATGGCATCCTTGCTTCCAGTTTTGACTCATCGAGGGGCCAATCAACTAAGTAATGATAACCTTTCATGCTGGTTGGATCATAAGATGGGTCACTTCTGGAGTGTTCCTCATACATGTAGTCGGCAACCATTTTGTTCAAGTTCCATGATCCGGTTGCTAGCTGGTATGCATATAATCTTTGAATAAATTTAAAAGTAGCTAATACATTCACCCAGGCAAATAGGGTATCATTAGGGCTGTTAAGTTGGGTGACATATATTTGGGCAAGAAGAAACAGAAAAAGCAAATTTGTTCGTTGTTCGTTGTCATTGAGACAATAAGCTGTAAGAGTCGGCAGAACCAAAGAGGAGATACAGGGATGGGGCCCAAATGGAGTACATGCTGCTTTACACTGTAGATGAGTACATTGAACCAAGTGTGTATGATAGCAGGGACGAGAACAAAGCGTATGAAACCATGACACCATTCTGTAGGAATGAGTTTCTGCTCCGGCGGCGCAAGGGCCCCAAGGTGGCCATGCAAAACAGGCTGATTGCAGACAATACGACAAGTGCCTCAATGCGGATCACTGTTCCCCTAGCAGTCTGCCACGGGTACTTTGCCTTCAAATCGAAGCAATAAGCTGCAATGGGTGGATGTGCAGTAAGGTACTACACAACTACACAAGCTTCTATAAACCAAAATGATGGGGCAGTGGGGCACCCATCACTGATGTGTGATGTGCCATAGTGGTTGAGCACAACAATGCAATTACTATTAAGGTCAGCAGTTAAGAAAGGTAATTGGTCTAGTGATATTATATGAAAAAGAAATGATGGGGTACACATTTGCATATATACATAGTGGTAGGCTGGCAGCACAAGAAGACCCCCTTTTATTCAGAAGGTCAGAAGCAAAGATATTATTTAGGATAATTGTCTAGAAGCTACAAAAAAATCGATCATAATAACCGATAACAATGTTATGGTCCACTAGCCATGCAAACATTAAAGGTACACATATACTTCGTGTGCATTAGCTCATCAGACAGATTGCCAATGCTACCCCAAAGTTTGATATATAACCAAATGAAAACTGCAGAACAAAATGGAATGCATGTCGAACTTCATGAGTAAACAGGCTGGAACAGAAACACTGAATATGACTAAAGGCTCCACAGGTCTGGAGCAATATTTTAAATCAAACAGTAATAATTGATGGTCTTAGAGATAGAGCTATGACCATTATTTCCTTCTGTAACACATTTACAGAAATGAATAGTGTTATTTAAATTCTGAGACTCTAGCAAGAGCAAACATGGCAAGAAAGCATCTTCCCTAATCATGATCAATTATTGCAGGAGTTTTTTTCCTTTTCTTAGAAGGCAAAGAAGAGATGTAACTTTGTTTGTCAGTCACAGCTGCATACCGTTTGGTTATCCATCCCCTGGATGAATCAACGAACTGATCTCCTTTTCCTCCTCCCCCGAAGCCTAAGTGTGCTCCAGATGAGGCAGATGGCAGGTGCACTCTGGCTTTGAACAGGACACTCTTATACAAGCACCTACTGCAGCAGCACAAAGTCAAGTCAGCTGCTGGAAGGTGTGCCAAGACGATAGGGATGTTCCTTTGTATCATTCATTCATTTAGTAGAAAGCAAGACTTTTTGTTGTTTAGTAAGTGGATTGTGGAATCCCAATCCCATGGGTGTGCAAGAAGAAGATAGGGACATGGCTACAAGCCTACTAATTCAGAATAAGCTCCCTGAAACACTGAATCTGAATCCATCGACATCAGTACATCTAAGTTAGTAGGAACGGTTGTTTTGCTCCCCTGTCGTCGACTGGGGAGACGGGGACAGCATGCAGGACCGGGGCTGCTTAGCTCCACTCGCACGGCCAAAGAGATAAGATAAGAACTGACCAAGATCGATGCAAATGCAACTAACGATACGGGTGGCGAGGAAGGCTGCGAGTTCTTCCGCCATGGAATGGAAGCAGCCAAAGAAGAGGCATTTCAAACACAAACAGGACAGATAGCAACCGAGGGGTGAGTTGGGTGCTCGCCCGGGAGGAGTAAGGGCTCTGGATTCTGGACGAGCAGCGCGAGGGCATGGCTGCGTCGTGCTTGGACGATGGGGAGGGCGGTGGCGGCGGCGGGGAGTAGCAATAACAGTCAAGTGTAATAGAAAGCAGAAGTAGAGATAATAGAAAAGAAGTTTATAAATATGTGTTTGATAGAATTATCTTGGGCTTAATATGACCCATAGCGTTAGCATGGGCAAATATACTATCTCATCAATCTCCTCAAGCTTCTAGGCCCTGGGATGGACATCCCCCTTTTACTTTGTGCTGTTGTTGCAGCTAATGATCTGAACAAGATGGAATTGTCTAATTGTTAAATTTAGGGAAAATCCATTTATATTGAATTTAGGAATTGTCTAATTGTTAAATTGTCTGAACAAGATGGAATTGTCTAATTGTTTGGAGTAAATCGGTGAAAGTGAAAAAAAAAAATTGGAAGCCATTGCCTTGGTTCAATAATGAAAATTCAGGAATCTAATCGAGAATTAGTTGGGTCCTGTAATCTGTTTGTCACTTGGGCACTTAATCTCTATGGCATTTATGGAAGCTAAGAAATAATTTATAATTTTTGAATGATGTTTGGAGTCCATGAACCAATTCAAGCACTGGTTTTCAGTTTCTCTTTGGAAGCAGCAAACTCAAGACCTGAGATGATTGAGATGGGTGCTCCCTGATCATGAAAGATCTGAGTCTGGGTAACTTGGTGGAGTTGGCTCCCTACTGGATCACTTCATGTACTGGGCTGGGTGAATGGATGAAGCCGAGAGAGGCGGGTGCGTTGGTGTGGACTAGCTTAACAACTAATAAATTATAAAATTTACATTTGTGTAAAGTTAAACTACATAAAAAATGGTTATTTTTATATACATCTTCAAGATAAAATCGTGACGTTAGCATGGGTATTATACTAAATTAAATATATTGTTGTAGAGTACTATCAAGGAAGCTACTGTAAGCCTATATTAGAAGGCACCTATTTGAATGAAGGAAGCAAGGAACGTAAAAGGTCACATGCCTAAACGATAGATTGCGATGGGGTTTTTAAGGAGAAAGTTCCTTCGATGCAAACCGGCAGTACACGTATCCGGGCTCCTTCGGTCCGGCAAGGCACCAATCTGGCCAGACCGGGCCATCAAAAGGCCGGCTTATGTTATACAGGCCCAGTGAATACTCTCGTGGCAGGTATTTTTTTGAGGGAAAATGGAAAAGGGCCTTTTTGATCTCTCAACTGTTCCTTTTTTTTTTGAAAAAAGTCAAGTTTTCTTCCTTCAACTTTTGAGAAAGTCCGATTTTGGTCCCTGAACTCCAATACCAGACATAGCTGCTCCCCCATCTATCAAATCCGTGCATTTTATCTCCATGCTTGGTTTTGACTCTGGTTTTGCATAGCTGGCACCAATTTGGATCGGGCCATGCTGAATCAGCCGAACGCTAAATAAAACAGAGGCAAGCTGGTCACGGTGAGGAGCCCGTTGAGGCGAGCACGGGCGCTGCTGAGCCTGCGGTGATGGCGGTTAGCCTGGGGGCACGGCAAAGCCTACGGTGGCGAGCACGCGTACGACGCGCTGTCCAGTCCGCAATCGCCTCCGCGAGATGAGCGCACACCGGTGGCGGGGCTGTGAGCACCATGGCTGTCAACGCGCTAGACAAATGGGGTGTGAGCATCATCGGCGGCCTCCCTGTTCCCATCCCCTCGCCCGCGCCATGACCGGAGCCCACCTCTTCGAGACTGAGCTTACCCACACGATGGCAAGAGAGCCAAGATTGCCCAGCGGCGTTCATGTCAAAGTTTAGCAGCACTGCGAGCTGGAGCAGAGGGCGAGCAAGTCCACGGTGAGGAGCTCTACGACACGGCGTCACGCCAATCACGTACTGCACAGCGCCGACGAGCTATGGCCTCTGGCTGAGCCGTAGCTGCCGCGTGCTATGGCTGTGCCCTGCCCTGTTGTTAGCTTGATAGCATCATCATGCCGTCGTGCATATATCATATACTTCTTTATTCCTCTAAAAAAATACATAAATACTTTTACTCTTTCCCACCACAGTCAAGAAGGCGTAAGCAAGGAAGCAGAGAACTTGCTAATGGAGGAGTGGACAAACAACATCCTCTCGTCGAGCCAGTGAAGCCTTTTGCAGGCCGCCTCTCCACCTCGCATACTTGGTGCCGCAAGCGAGCCGCACTGCGGACAGGCGCTGCAGCTCTACCTTGCGCGCCGAATGCCACGGGCAGACAGCGTCGCACGGGAGACCTATGCTTTATTTAGCCTTTCGCTGAGTTATAAAGGTCTCCTTTGCGGCCGGCAACAGAGCCGCCGTCTCTGCTCTCCGCTCCGCCGCTAATCGTAGCCACCGTCGAGCTTGCCTCGCCGCAATCGATCACGTCATTGGCTTCGCCTCATCCTCGCGCCCCTTTGGCACCCACTCACGTGCCCCCCCCATGGCGCCGCCCTCCTCCACGGCTGGCAGCAACGCCGCCATGGCCATCGTGCCACCTCACCGTGGTCAAGCTGCTCCAGTGAGCCTCTCACATTCCTTTGGGTTGCGCCGCACTCTCCTTGAAGCTGTGGTCCTCATCGGCTCCTCCTTTTCCTTGCGCCATCGCCGGACGCGCGGGAACACCGGCACCGTGCTCCGCCTCGTCTCCGAGCTAGCCAAGGTGAGCACCACGTGGTGCCAGCTGTGCAAAACCAGAGTCAAAACCAGGAATGTAGGTAAAATGCATGGATTTGATAGATGGGGGAGCAGCTATGTCCGGTATTGGAGTTCAGGGATCAAAATCGAACTTTCCCAAAAATTAAAGAGAGCAAAACTAGACTTTTTCCTTTTTTTTGACAAGAATCTCTCCACTTTTTTTTAGAAGTACATAGTACAACGCAGATGCCTATACACGCACGCACACTCACCCCGATGACCACACGTACGCAAACCCTACCCCTATGAGCACCTTCAAAGGACCGAGCACCCGGCACCCGGCAGATCTGGAGATTCTCGAAGTCACCACTGGCGCCTCGTCGTCGACGGAAACGTCGCTTACCACTTAATGCATAACGCCGGAAATCCTTGAGAAAATCCTAAAAAAAAATGCGAACACAGCATTTAAACCCTGGTGGGTAGCGTTCTACTAGACCGTTCTACTATTGGACTACAAACCAATTCCTATGTATCTCTCGACTGTTCGAACCCAGTGGAACGTCAACAACAGGCCGTTGAAGATTGCTTCGTAACGGACTTCCATATCAGCCCGACTGACATGCGGCCCAGCCCAAGCCCAACATCGAGAGGGCTGTGTCCTGTGTGGCCGCCCCCCCGTCACGCCGCCGACCGCACTCGCCGACCGCGCCGGCGGCTCTCGCCGGTGTTGTCTGTCGCCGCCGCCTAGATCTCGCCTCTGGCGCGCGCGGGCGGCGTCGCCTAGCCTCGCCCCGCTAGTCCCGTCCCCTTAGTCACCTGCAAATGCTCTCCAGTCTCGGGAGGCCGTGTCGCCGGCGGCCGCCGCGACCGCCCAGCGCCGCGACACCCCACGCCCCGGCGCTGCATTCGACGGGCACCGGGTGCTGCTCCGCGTACCACCGCATCCCTTGCTCATCCCTGTCTTCTTCCTAGTTTGAGCGGAGGCTCCTCTAGGCGCCTCCGCGCCCTGCGCCAAGCCTCTGTCCGGCGCATTGCAGGCGACGACCGTCAAACAGGTAAGCCCTCCCTCTCCCTTCCCTTCGTCCCTTGTTGCCATCGCAGCCGAGCACACAAACCAGGCCAGATCTACGGTCCTTCTTCCCTCCTTGCCATGGGTAACTGTCGATCCGGCCTGCCTCTGCCATTTTTCTTTTCATGTTTCTAATATCAGGGCTGCAAATGTGCAATCCTTCCCGGTTCTCTTTTTTCACTTACATGGCAGGCGCTGCCCATTTCAGGTTTCAGTAGTTTCTATGCATAATATGGTTCATAATTCGATGATTGTTAACTAAGAATGCTTGTCATGGAAATTATCACACGCAACAAGTGGCTGCTTTATTGTACTGCAATGTCGTCTCTGCATTTTTTTTTTTTGTTTCGTCTTCATTCATCTTGATGTTGTAAATATTTAGAAATTTGACTCACACTCCACTGATGACCTATGATCCATAAGAGTATCTAGTTTTGTCCCAAGTGTTGACAGTGATGAGAATACTCTCAGCTGTGCTGGAAACCTATCTACAGTTATACAACTTTGCAATGTGGTACAGAATAAGAGCACACCCATGCGAATCATTGCCCCACCACTTCAAATTTTTGTTCGTTTCCATATGTTACATTGATCTGTGCATGCTCCTTCTCTCACACCATGTATGCTATGTGCAAAACGTGTTAGAAATTGCAAACTTTTGATGTGCCACACTTCATTTTCTCTCTTTTCTGGTGCACAGAGCCCAAGGAGGTCGTCAAGGGGGAGCAGCGGCATTGGATTTGCGTCTTCCTGTGGTACCGTTCCTGGATCAAAGAGGTGATAACAAGATGTGTAATCATTTGGGTCATGTCCATTGTTGATTAGAGTGAGTCAATCGACTCTAACTTGTGTGCATTTTTTCTACTCTATGAACTCTGCTTTTGGTTCTTAAACAAGTAGGAATTTTCAAAAGTAATCTTTGCAAAAATGCATCTGCAGAAACTAAGTTAACCTAAACAGAAACTCAATCAATTGACTAGGTTTTGTTTGTTTCAGGAACATGAAAAATGGAAAGTGGTGCTCTGCAGTAACCAAGCTCAGTGTTACCTTCTCCTGCAGCAGACATTGGCCACCATAAGTGATTCTACTCAAGCATCATGCCTTCATAGCCCAGCGAATCATCATGCCAAGAGTTTGTGGAGAAGAACTGAAGCATATGATATGCTTGGTTTTGCAAAGGAGAGCTTTACTGGATGAAATCCTTTTCATAAATGAATGCTCGCAGTCAAACTATCCCGACTTTCCCCTGAAGCAAAACAATGTTCCTGATTATGCTGAGTGATTGGTAAAGAAGCAGCTGTGTCCCACGTAGCTGTTGAGGGAAGCAGCTCTGAAACATGGATTGTTCATTGTGGAGGAGACGCTAGCCATTTGTTTGGTCAAGAGGCTGATGACTCACTGAGAAGTGGCTAGCGAAAGTGATGCTGAGAACAGGTGAGAAGCAGATGATGAAACTGAATGGAAGAATGATTGCCACCAGGAAGATTTCTGTGAGAAACAATGAGGAACAGGTACGATTTTTACATACTAATATCTTTGCAACAAGAAATGTTAGTCTCTTGGAAAAGATAATATCAAACGCTAGCAGGTTTTTTTCTTGTAACACATTTTAGCAATTTTTGTGTTGCGTGTTTATGGCAGGCTGAACTTGTATTTGGAAGGTGGTGCACCGAGCAGCTACATAAGTAGCAGCTGCGCCTTCTGCACTACCAACCATTAAAGCTTTCAAAAGGAACAATCTTGGTGCCGTTTTTATTGTCCTTACCAGAAGAAGATTAATCCCAATTCATTTCCCTCACCTTCGTCTGGGTCAGTTGTTTTTTTTCTCTGCCCGTAACTGTTCAGTTTGTTCTTCTTAGGTGTTGATGCCCTGTTTAGATTTTGTAAATGTGCTTCACCAGTTGTCAACTCTTTGAATGAACAGAACTGTGCATTGTTCTTTTCTTTTCTTTTCCGACTAAAGTTTGGCAAAGAGGGCATAATCCAAACATTCTTTCCTTTCCAGTGGACTTATCTGGAATTCGAAGGTCACATTTCCTTTCTTCAGGCTGTACTTGGTTTTTGGTATACCATGTCATTTGTTATGTGATGTAACAAGTAGGGCTTTATAGCTTGGGTCATGTTCTTAAGTTGAAATTAGCATGCTAGGCAAATGTTCTGCTTGCCTGTCAAAACTGTTCAGGGTGTTGTTGGGGCCTTAAGGGCCTGCTTGCCTATCACAAAGTTCATTGGTTATGATGTTTAAGTTTATACCTGTCATAGTATCATCTGAAGGTTTTTTTAATCTTCTGGTCAAATTATACACATCATTCAGACTATGTTGATGTAGTAACTTGTTTCTCTGTATTTCAATTTCTTCTCAGTGCATGCAGGTTGTCACCGTGGATTTCTAATACCGAGGATAAAACTCTCAATATCTTTTCAGTATATGCAGGCACATACCTCGTCGAGTTATATTTATGTGTTGAACTTGTTATGTTAATCTGTGTAAACTGGAGTAAATGTGTCCATTGTGCTCCAATGAAGCTATGAATGATCTTATGCACCGATCTATAATTACTGTTTTTCTAAGAGTGCTCTGTCCTGTGCTGTAAAAGAACATCACATATATTGTAGCCTACTATGACTATTCTTGCATGTCCTCTTAGATCCAAGCCACTCTGCCCTTGGCATGACAGGTAGCGCTTTGGCTTGGCCAGCGAGAGGCAGACGCAGCGCTGCCACTGGCCAGCCTGATGATAGAGGAGGCACGGAAGGTGATCCTGTGTGCCTCATAGATGAAAAAAAATGTAGGTAGCCGGGATCTAGAATGGAAATATGCTAGAGAGCCATCAGCCATATATCATTTATCAAAGTAGAGGGAAACATATGCATCATACAATGTGTGGAAATAGATACATCCAAATGATTTTCTCCAAAACAACTGACACACAGATATCAAAAGAAACACACATAGGCTGGCAATGACTTGGGTACAAACAAAATTTTTTTTAACGAAAGGGTACAAACAAATTGAATAGCCAATGGCCAAAGTACTACAGCATCGATCCCTCGAAGCACACACTTTAGTAAGGGAAAGTCATTAAAGGACACTAGAGATATAGAGTGATTATATATTGAACAATTCAAAAACCAATGAAGTTGCATAGCAATATCAGCCATCACAGTGCTTGGTAAAAGTTTCCTTGGATGAGAACAGCAGAACTTTCCCAGAATCTGCAAGCTCCAAAGTAAATGAGTTCAGCTGTGATATCTGTGCGACTGTGCCTAAACGTCAGTAGTAAAAGTTATGACCAACTTGAAGACGCTTGGGCCAAATTTTGAGATCTAATAGTGCTTACGTTTTAGTCTCAATTATTTTGTTGGAATTCCCTGGTTGGACAAAACATGGAACCATTACTCACTTCTTATGGTTGAGTCGTAGTTGTTGCATCGGGAGCTCCTACAATTTGCACCGTATTTTTTCCTGCTGAGGAACCATCCCTACCGCTGAAAAACAAAATCAATCATGATAATGCCATAATGATCAGAGCACAAAAGCCTGTATAATATTTAGAGCACAAAAGCAATAGACTGAAGTTCTAGGTACTACAATAATTCAGGTGACATTGAGATCTCTTGCACACTGATTTCAGTCGCAGTGCACAAAAAGGGAGCATTTATTAAACTTCCTAGAGGATTCAAGGTTCCTTTTAATGTCTCTTTTTTCATTTGATTATCCTTCATTGCTCATCAACTTATTATGAGACAAAAAATCAGGCCTATAGAAAAGTTATAAATTAATTCAGAGTTTTTTTGTCAAAATATTTTGTGGGCAAACAGGCGTTTCTCCTACATGAAAAAATCCAGTGTATCCTATATTCCTATGCATCAAACACATATGGAACATATTACTCTAACACTATAGACAAGTAAACAGCTATTTCCGAGTAGATATCTGCATATTTGAAATAGAGAGAAAGAGAAACACTTGTGCTGCACACAGCTTCCACGCAATGGTGGTTGCCTTTGGAAGGGTGGTAAGCACCTACATTTTCTATGTCGACGACATTCGCTTGATCCCTCTCCAGAATGCCAGCGTGGGTGAGCAACGCCCACAAGTGTGTTATGAACTCCCCTCCTTTAGCCAGACATTCGATATGCTCATTCACATTATCTGATGGCGCCAAGAAGAGCAACATCGGCGCCCAGAAATCCGCCAGTACCTTCCAGCGGGCACCTATTTCCATCTCCTCAAGTTGCTTCCCTAGCCTCACGCCCTTGTGGAAGATCTTCTCTTCTGGCTCTGGTCTTGTGTCATAGGGGTGTCCAGGGAGAAGCTTTGGTGCCGAGACCACCAAGTATGCACAGTATTTGGATAGTATTGTGGCAACATCATGATGTTTCTTGGTGAGTTCCCTGTCAGCAGTTTGGCAAGGGGACCTCCCTGTTCCCATCTCACAGTAACATGTTGCGATGTGCCAAGTCAAAATGAAGCACGCCTGATTCTCCTTTTTCTGGGCATAACCTACTATGCCTGACGATTCTGAGTACCTGCAGGCCCATAAGAGATGAGATGCTCTGTTGAGCACCAATGATGATGCTCCATTGGTTAGTTTACCATCAGTACGTTCAAGGGACTGGACAACTGCTTCCTTTAGTTCTGCAGGCACTCTGGTGGGTTTCCAACGCCTTTGTACAACGCTCCGTTGATGATGACCTCCAAGTGGATGAAAGGCCATGCGGTCTGAACATTTATAGGAGCAAAACCTTTGATTAGAATATCAGAGAAACTATACTTGGATGGATTGGGATAGTAATTCATGGATTCCAGTAAAGAATACTGCCCAAACTTTTCCTCAAAGTAATGCCCGTTTGACATGTACACACCAATCTTAGCAAGAATTACTTTAAATCTCATGCAGAAGCCTCTATGTTTATTTAGTGCCTGTTCTCTGACTCGCTGGCAAGCTAAAGATTCTCTCGCCCAAATGGTTGTTCTGTAATGCAACAGCTGTGGCAGTTCGACCAAGCAATGCACACAAGTATTACTGTGCTGATAACAATTTCAACTCTTGTGGTGTGAGGGATAGGCAGCCGAGACGAAATCTTGTGCACATGACTGGCTGTCAGATAAGCTATTACAGATATTAAGCAGGCTGAAGCCACGGACATGCATATTGCAACCCCTGATCTGTAGTAAACTGCAGCAAACTTTGTGAAGAAGAAATCATAAACAAAAGCTAGCTCTACTTCAATCACCTTGAAAACTCTTTTGTAGTCTATGCTTCCGTCCATGTTCTTAGACAGAAGCCCCTTGAAGACAAAATCATGCGTCTTTGCTCGAGAAGATTCACCGTACTCAAACCCAAAGAAGCGCTTTCGCAGCAGATGAAAAAGAGAGAATGAAAGGCATGTACCTTTAGCTCCTGGCTTAGTGTCTCGTCAGTGCACTGCCAGATCATCTCTATGTCAATGGCCTGAGCATTGTCCACACGTGCACATAAGGTGTCAGCTTCCAGCTCTGAGTTGTGCAGGGGCCATTCAACTAGGTAATGGTAGCCTTTCATGCTGACTGGATCATAAGTTGGTCCACTCTTAGTGTGCTCCTGATGATACATGTAGTCGGCAACCATTTTATTCAAGTTCCATGAGACGCTTGCCAGTCGAGATGCAACCATTCTATGCAAAAACTTGAATTCAGCTATCAAAGCCAGGCAGGAAGCTGGGATGTAGCCAACAATTGATGATATGGAGCCAATAAGAAGCCCCACATATAAATTATACATCATTAACTGATAGAACTGTGTGCCCATTTGCTTGTTATCATCTAGATTGTAAGCTGTGATGGAGTCAGCACAACCAAACAGAATGTAGAGAGATAGGGCCCAAACTGGATACAGGCTGCTCCTGCTCTTCCCCTCTGAAGACTGCATCGAACCAAGTAGGTATGTTACCAGGGAGGAGGACAACGTGTATGCTCCCAAGACACTGTATTGGATAAAGCGGCTTCTTCTTTTCCGACGCCGGGACCCAAAGATGGTCAGGAACAACAGCATGATAGCAGCCAGTACTACAAGCACTTCAATTCGGGTCACTGTTCCTCTAGGGCTCTTCCACAAGCCCTTCGTGCATTTGAACAATAAGGCCCATATGCCATTTGACTCCCTAGTACCATGTTATGTCGTCAGTGCGAAGCAATAGTCATGAAACTGCAGTAAGTAAATGTACTCATGTAAGAGTATATCCAACAGATTTGTAAAACCATTTCCAATCTTGATTCTTTGGTAGGATGAAAAAAAACTCTCCCTCCAACATTTCCTATATATCCAAACTCCACCTACCTGTGTGCTTGGAAAATGGAGTCATCCACATAGAAAGATACGTGGATGACTCCTTATTTTTCACCCTTTGGCACTCTCGCCCTATTGCCGCTATAATATTGTATCCCATTCAGAATCCATATGCTAATAATTCAAAGGTGATCTAAATACGTCTTTGGAAATAAGAATTGTAAAATATGGTAGGCATCTTACAAGAAATAACTATAGCTGTAATATAGGTGATCCTTCAATATCCAAATAATTTCTTGTGTTCTAAAAAGAAAACCTCGACCTGCGAGGGTAAGACTGCCCTTGGGTATTTTGCTAAGAAGAAGACCTTGTTAGACAGATCGTGGAAAATCCTGAACATCTACTCTACCCATACACAAATTTGGATTAAGTCCACTTTTGGCCCTCCAATTATTAGGTTGGTCTAATTTTCATCCTCATCAACTATAAAACCATCTAATTTTCGCCCTCAACTGTCAAAACCGTTCACTTTTAGTACCTGGCCGCCAGTGTGGGCTGTTTTGTCAATTTTGAAGCGGTTTTGATATGTGGAGGCCCACCAATCAGCCGCACAGAGCAGGGAAGGAGCTCTGCTGGCCTGTTTCTTGCCGACGGCGAGTCCTCTGGCGGTGCCGCGGGCACCATTCTCTTCCTCTTGACATTACAGATCGGCTAGGCTAGAAGATGGAGGGCGATGGCAACCCAAACGACGGCAACGAGGCATGACGGCGGACAAGGCGGATGACGGCGAGACGACGGCGACGCGCCGGCCGTTTCTGGCCGTGACGAGGCCGGACGAGGCAAGTAAAAGCACCCAAGCGACAAGGCGTGCTCGGCGCGTGCGAAAAGGAGGAGGAAGTGGGACAGAGGAGGACGGGCGACGGCGAGGAAGAAGCTCCGCGGCACCGGCGTCCATGGCAGTGGCGGGGAAAACGCTCGATTGGGCCTCACCTGAGCTCGATTCGCGCGGAAGTAGGTTCGGCGAGGTGGAGCAGTGAATGAAGGGGTCGTGCGCATGGCGAGTCGGAGAATGGCGAGCTGGAGGCGGTGCTCTGCGCCAGTGAGCTCGCGGCGGCACGCTACTGCTGTTTTGGTGTGGCGAGGTGAGCGGGAGAGGGAAAATGAGGGGCAGAACGAGGCCGAGGCGAGGATAAGAAGGAGGGGGCGAGCAGCGTGCGAGCGGTGCTGCTAATACTCGGCCCTAGACAGCGGTAGGCCGGCCTTCTCAACGCCGGCGTAGGCCATATGCGACGCCCAGGCGTAGCGACGTGCTGCCGTGAAGGAGAGGGAGGGAGAGAGCGGCTGACCGGTGGCCTCAACATGTCAAAACTGCTCTAAAATGGACAAAACAGCCCACACCGGCGCTCAGGTGCTTAAAGTGAACGGTTTGACAGTTGAGGGTGAAAATTAGATGGTTTTGTAGTTGGGGGTGAAAATTAGACCAACACAATAGTTGAGGGGCCAAAAGTGGACTTAATCCCACAAATTTCTTGTGTTCTTAAATTCATCTCCCCATGTTGCCATGATATTAATTGATGCTAAGCCCATATCACCCAAGTTAATCTACGAGTAAATTTTTGTAGGAAATAGATTGATCTAGTGGGACCTAAAAGTGTAATCAAATGATAACCGCATCTAGCATAGAAAGCATGGTACCCAAATATATGCAAATTTGAAATTTATGTTAAACATGTCATATTCAACTTCCACGTGAAGATTAAACACCTAACTATGTTCAAACTTGCGAAAGATAAGATATGATTAGAACTCTGTTGAATTCACATCAAGATAATCAAAATCCTGTACCACATGAAACAAAGATACATATGAAGGGGAAAATATGACTGCAGATGACACAAGTTTATTTAGTTACCGATTGGTTACTCATATCTTCTTTGATGAACACAGAAATGGACAGCTTCCTCCCTGATCGATGGTGCCCAATGCAATGCCCACCTCTTGCTCTAGATGTTCCTGATAGTACTTTTGCTTTCAACAACAGAAGATATGAGAACCTTATTGTTTGTTGCTCTAAATTCTATCTGCAAAGCAAAAGGCCAGCTTCTGGCTTATATTTTACCTGTAAGCCGCAGCACGGGAGGATGAGCAGTTGTAATTCTCCAGCGTTTGTAACCTCCACCAAAATATAGTGAAGACTGGTTTGCTGGCTGGCACCCGTGGTTTTTTCCTCTCGCATTGAGAGGGTTTCCATGTTAAATCTCGTGTCTTCTGTGTGCTTTGATTTTGTTTTGCTTCTTGATTGATATCAATATTTTATAACAAGTGGTATCAGAGTTTTGGTTTTTCAAATCAGGGCATTCAGATGTTGTCAATGAAGTTTGATCTAGCACCGCTCGACTACAAGACTAGATTTTCATTGTGGCAAGTCAAGATGCGCGCTGTCCTGGCGCAAACCAATGACTATGACATGGCGCTGGACTCGTTCGGGAAGAAGGATCAAAAGGATTAGACTCCCGATGAGCATCGTAAAGATTGTAAGGCTCTGTCGCTTATTCAACTTCATCTTCATAATGATATTTTGCAAGAAGTGCTATAGGAGAGAACTGCTGCATCCCTTTGGTTGAAACTGGAATCGATCTGCATGTCAAAAGATCTAACCAGTAAAATGCATATGAGGATGAAGCTATTCTCGCACAAACTCCAGGAAGGAGGATCGTTGATGAACCACATATCTGTTTTCAAGGAGATCGTGGCCGATCTGAAATCCATGGAGGTAGAGTTTGATGATGAAGATTTGGGACTCCTGTTATTATGTTCGCTGCCTAGTTCTTATTCCAATTTCCGTGACACCATCCTTTTGAGCCGTGATGAACTAACCCTATTGGAAGTTTATGAGGCCCTCCAGAGTAAGGAGAAAATGAAGGGTATGGTGCAGGGTGACTCGTCATCATCTGCCAAGGGCGAGGCGCTGCAAGTCAGGGGCAGATTTGAGCAGAAGTCTAAAAACCATCATCGTGACAAGAGCCGAGGACGCTCCAAGTCCAGAGAGAAGAATTTCTGTAGGTACTGCAAGAAAAAGAATCACTTCATCAAATATTGTTTGAAATTAAAGTGGAAGGAGGAGATGAAGGCCAAGGCCCAACAGAAACATAAGTCAGCTAAAGGTAATGCTTCTGTTGCCTCCAGTGCTGATGGTGATAGCTCAGGTGATTGTCTCGTTGTTTTTGCGGGTTGTGTTGCTAGTCATAATGATTGGATACTCGACTCGGCAGCTTCTTTTCATATCTACACTAACAGAGATTTGTTTAGTACATATGAGTCTGTGCAGGATGGAGGTGTCGTGCGCATAGGGAATGATAACCCCTGTGATATCATTGGTATTGGATCCGTTTAGTTCAAGATGCATGACGGCATGGTGGGCACGCTGGAAAACGTGTGTCATATCCCAAAGATGACAAGAAACCTGATTTCTATCAGTAAACTTGATGATGAAGGATTCAAGTACTCCGCTGAAGGTGGAGTTTTAAAGGTAGTAAGAGGTTCGCTCGTTTATATGGGTTGTGATTTAAATTCAATTAATTTATATGTCCTCAGAGGATCAGTTTTGCATAACTCCGCTGTGCATGCTAGTGTTTCTGATAATGATAAGACTGATCTTTGGCATAAGCGTCTTGGACATATGAGCGAACTTGGTATGGCAGAGTTGATAAAAAGGAACCTGCTAGATGGCTGTACACAGTGCAAGATGAAGTTTTGTGAGCACTGTATCTTTGGTAAGCATAAAAGGATGAAGTTCAGTACCTCAGTTCATTGCACCAAAGGTATACTTGAATATATACATGCAGATGTGTGGGGGCCTTCTCGTAAGACCTTATATGGTGGTGCTAATTATATGCTTACTATTATTGATGATTACTCACGTAAAGTATGGCCATATTTTCTAAAAAATAAGGATGATACTTTTGCTGCATTTAAAGAGTAGAAAACCATGATAGAAAGGCAAACTGATAAGAAAGTTAAGCTGCTTTGTACTAATAATGGTGGTGAATTTTTCTCGCATGAGTTTAATGATTTCTGCAGGAAAGAAGGGATCCTGAGGCACCACACTATACCGTACACCCCGCAGCAGAATGGTGTGGCTGAGAGGATGAACAGAACCATCATCTCCAAGGCTTGTTGTATGCTGTCCAATGCAAAGATGAACAAGCATTTTTGGGCAGAGGCAGCCAACACCGCATGTTATTTGATCAACAGGTCGCCTTCTATTTCACTAAATAAGAAAACACCAATTGAGGTATGGTCTGGTACACTTGCTGATTACTCTCAGTTGAAAGTTTTTGGATGCACTGCATATGCTCATGTTGATAATGGAAAGTTAGAGCCTAGAGCTATTAAATGTCTGTTTCTTGGTTATGGTTCAGGTGTTAAAGGATATAAGTTGTGGAATCCTGAAACAAGAAAGACCTTCATGAGCAGGAATGTTGTTTTTAATGAATCAGTTATGTTTAATAACAGTGTTCCAGATGTTTTGTCAGATAGTACTGATGATGATCAGCAAAAGGCTCATTTTGAGGTGGAGCATGTGGATGCTCCTGAAGAAGAAATGCTTGATGAAAATTCTGATAATGATGTTCATCACTTATCCCCTGTTTTGCAGCATGATGATCAGCCCATAGCATTCCGTAGAGAGAAGAGAAACTGTGGGGCTCCTAAACGTTTAATTAAAGAATGTAATATGACTTATTATGCTTTGAGTTGTGCTGAACAGGTGGAGAATAATCATAAACCAGCTACATATTCTGAGGCTATTGCATCTGATGATCGTGCAAAGTGGATTTCAGCTATGCAAGAAGAAATGCAGTCACTGGAGAAGAATTGCACTTGGAACGTTATACATTGCCTAAGAAGAAGAAGACCGTCAGTTGTAAGTGGATCTTCAAGGGAAAGGAGGGTTTGACTCCTAGCGAGCCTCCAAGATATAAGGCAAGGTTAGTGGCTAAAGGTTTTAGTCAGATTCCAGGTGTTGATTACAATGATGTGTTCTCTCCTGTGGTCAAGCATAGTTCTATTCGCACTTTCTTCAGTATTATTGCTTCACATGATCTTGAGCTTGAGCAGCTAGATGTCAAGATAGCCTTCTTGCATGGTGAACTAGAGGAGGAAATATATATGGACCAGCCTGAAGGGTTTAAAGTCCCTGGTAAGGAAAATTATGTTTGCATGTTGAAGAGGTCTTTATATGGTTTGAAACAGTCTCCTCATCAGTGGTATAAAAGGTTTGATTTATTTATGTTGGCACATGGTTTCAAAAGATCAAATTATGATAGCTGTGTGTATATCAAGTTTGTGAATGGATCACCCATATATTTGTTGTTATATGTTGATGACATGTTAATTGCTGCCAAGAGCAAGAAACAAATTGCTACTCTGAAGAAGTCATTGAATAGCGAGTTTGATATGAAGGACCTTGGGGCTGCTAAGAAGATCTAGGTATGGAAATTTCTAGGAACAGAAAGTCTGGTTTATTGCTTCTTAGTCAGCACAGTTACATTAGTAAGGTTCTTGATCGCTTTAATATGAAAGATGCAAATCCTGTTAGCACCCCTATTGCACCTCACTTTAAATTATCTGCAATGCAATATCCTAGTACTAATGAAGATGTTGAGTACATGTCTAAGGTGCCATATTCTAGTGCTGTTGGTTCATTAATGTATGCCATGGTTTGCTCTCGTCCTGATTTATCACATGCTATGAGTTTGGTCAGTTGTTATATGTCTAATCCTGGCAAAGAACATTGGAGGGCAGTTCAGTGGATTTTTAGGTATCTTCGTGGAATAGCAGATTATTGTCTGAAGTTTGAAAGAACTGGTAATGAAGTTATTGGTTATGTTGACTCAGATTATGCTGCTGATTTGGATAGATGAAGGTCACTCACAGGATATGTGTTTATAGTTGGCAGTTGTGCTGTGAGTTAGAAGGCAACATTATAGCCAGTTGTTGCCTTATCTACCACTGAAGCTGAATACATGGCAGTTCCTGAAGCTACAAAGAAACTAGTATGGCTAAAAGGTTTATATTCTGAATTATGTGGAGTTGATACTTGCATTAACTTATTTTATGATAATTAAAGTGCTATCTATCTCACTAAAGATCAAATGTTTTATGAGAGGACTAAGCACATTGATATCAAGTACCATTATGTGCGTGATGTTATTGCACAAGGGCAGATGAAGGTATGCAAGATAAGCACTTATGATAATCCAGCTGATATGATGACAAAGGCAGTTTCTGTTGCTAAGTTTGAGCTATGCTCAAACTTAGTTGGTATTTTAGCTTAGCCCAAGAGGCGTTATGGTGCCAACAGTATTATTGCTTCGTTATGTTCAAGTGAAGGATTGATTTATGCTGCAGGGAAGAATTTGTCTCAAGGTGGAGTTTGTTGTTTGTTGCTCCAAATTCTATCCGCAAAGCAAAAGGCCAGCTTCTGGTTTATATTTTACCTGTAAGCCGCCGCACGGGAGGATGAGCAGTTGTAATTCCCCGGCGTTTGTAACCTCCACCAAAATATAGTGAAGACTGGTTTGCTGGCTGGCGTCCGTGGGTTTTCCCTCTCGTATTAAGAGGGTTTTCACTTTAAATCTTGTGTCTCCTGTGTGCTTTGATCTTGTTTTGCTTCTTAATTGATATCAATATTTTATAACAAACCTCAGTGATCATCTATTGCAGGACACCCATGAAGACTTGTCGTTACACTCAAGGAATAAGCTCCAAGCATTAGGAATGGAGGGAAGGGTTTCAATAGTTTTGTCACTACTTTGGCTTTTACTTTATGCAAACCAAGTAATGAATCAAATCAAATAAACAATCATGTACAGAATTTTTTAGAGCAAAGACCTTTTTCCAGATCAGCTTATTATACTGATCGCCCAAACAAGGTTTACATTGGGGAGCCCAGTTTCACAGAGAACAGATAAAGAAGCGGGTCCAAAGCTTAGCTCAACTAACTCAACATCAATAAACAAGAGTTGCGATGGAGATTGGATGGACAAATGTCATGGAGGCCTTTTTTTTAGAACGTTGCAAACCTGCAATGGAGGATTGGATGGGAAGGTTGTCTGGTACTTTCTTTTTGCTAGCCCACTGTGTAATCTTAAAACAAAAATAATTCATTCTTGAAAAGTCCATCCTGGACAAAATATCTCCAGAATTAACCCAATTAAGGTGGTTTCAGCATTGAAAAATAGGTGCTCACTGATACTCACTCTTGCTGCCAATACTTCATCGTCTCTGCTTTTTTGTGAGGAGTGTCTGCTTCTTGTCACATTGCTTGTCTTTATATTTTACCGGCTACTGTCAAGGAAGGATCTAACCTGTTTCTACTTTACTAATTGCTATGTTATATGCATGTGCGAGGAACACCAAGTTAGCCAGTTAGGCATGACCTTGAGCCCGTAATCATCCAAAGCTTCCTGACAGCTTGTTCATGTACTCGATGATTGTATTTTTTTTTTCTGAACCCGCACTTGTGTCAAAATACGGCCTAATAATTATTGCACTTTCTCTATATAGAGACTTGTATTGCAACCCTGCCTTTCTGGGCCTACTTGAGTAACCATTTATTTGTCGATGACCTTAAAGCCGATTTGTTGAGTACACATTTATATTTTTGACAGGAATGAAGAATTCAAATGGAACAACACTATAAATTCTCTATGCCAAAAGTTCCAAAAGGTTATCCAGAAATTCCGATGTCCAGGTGTTCGAAACAGCTCTCCTGGATTTCTGAAGTCTGGATCTTTTCTGAGGAAGTATTGAAACAGCCTGAAGAGCATCACAAAAGAAAGGAGAAAAGTAAAAATCAAATCAAACCACCACGGAACTGGAAGGTGTAGGCCTGTTGGGGATGACTTATTTCTACACCTGATCTTGAAATCAGAGCATCATAAAACTCTGGGCACTGTCCACATTCTCACAACCAAAAGGAGAGGGAGATCCTCTATATGACCTTCAGTTTTAATTGAGCACATGCCAATCACGGACAACTGAGCTTGCGACTGAAGAGCTTACATTTAAGATATCAACTACAGATTCCAGCCATAGCTGGTGGTGGGGGACAATTGCATAAGAAACATGTGACACCATTCATCGGTAACAGAATGCAACATAGGTGGTATAGACAACAGCTCCAGGCCTACATTGTATCTCCGCAGGTGGCCAAGTGCCACTGATGGTCTGGTTGCACTCCCTGCAAGACCACTTCATTTCTATGCTTCCAAAATTCCCAGTGGCAGAGAAACAGGAAGATATCCACTCTGAGAGGAGTTCCATAGCTCATTTGTAGGGCTAGTGTGTATTAGCGGCACCCACATTGTTTTAGAAGCTACCAGTGCAGGGGTAGAGGGAGATCAAGTGATCTGCGGTTTCATCGTCTTTCGGTGGCAAAGCTTGCAGCGTGTGTTGTCACTAACGTTTTATCTTCTGAGGTTGTCTCCTCTGAATTCTGTTTTCGACCAAAGCCATCCGAAAAAATTGTCACGCAGAGGATCAAAATTGTGCCAGACAAACGAGTGAATATCCTTTTGTTCCCCCTGGTCTATGGATGCTGTATAAATTTCACCTGACACGAGCTTGTGAGAGCCATTCTTAAAAAAGCAGTTTCTCCGACAAGTGTTGCCAGGAGAATGACGTTGTGGAGTTCAGCCTCCAAGATGGCGAGCTTCAGATGTGGGGGCTTTTTCATGTGTGCCATCACAAAAGATGCACCCGACCCTCATGTCTCCGAAAAGTTTGATCAGACCTGTGTGATCAACACCTTTTCTATTTTTTCTCCATGCCATTCCGTCCACGTTCTGTCAGTTTTTCACCGTTCGGGGGCTCTGACATGTGGACCCGGCCGATGCCAAAGTCCAAAATGCCCTTCTCTTGCCCTTGTCCTCTCCCTTCTTCCTCTCTGCAGGTGGGTCCCAGCTGTCACCTTCTTCTTCCTCAATCAGGTCGTGCCCCGCCCCCGACCCAGGCACGCCGTGCCGCGCCCAGTCGCCCACCCCCGTGGCCGCGAGGGCTGTCCCGCGGGGCAAGCAGCAGCTCTGCTGTGCGCGCGGGCGAGCTGCTTCCACGCCCTGCCCCACGGTTGCCCCACGCCACGGACGCGCAAGGCACGGGCCGCCGCCACCAACATGGACCTCGCCGTCGAGATGGCCATCGCGCGGGAGAGGAGGCGTGGAGGTGGAGGAGCAACGCGTGACGGAGGACCCGCGGCCATGTGTGCCCCACCCACCGCGCGCCTCACCCCTCGATCGGACCACGCGCGTCACCCCTCTCCCCGTCCGCGCCATGGCCGTGCTCGCAGCCGCCGTGGCCGTGCTTCACCTCGCGTGCATCGGACTACCTCGTCACAGGTGACGCGCTCGCCTCCGGGTGTAGCCTCTTCGACCCCCGGTCAGCCGCGTGCGCCTCCACCTCATCCGCCGTGCCCACGGCGGAAATGGCGGCGTGACGGGTGCGGCAGCAGCCCTGCGGCGCGGCGCGCGTGAGACCCAGCCCCAGCCGTCGGAGTTGAAGGAGCCGCCGCAAGGAAGAAGGGGAGGGAGCGGGGCGCCAGTGCCATGGCCGCGAAGGAGAAGGGGAGGGAGCGAGGGATTTGGGTGGTGTTGGGAGGAGAAAGAAGAAGGTGGGGCCCCACCGTGCAGTGACAGAAAGAAGGGAGGGCATTTTAAACTTTTTCCATGCCAGTTTAACACCGTGAAAGGCCATAGTGGACGGAATGGCATGTAGGAAAAAACGAAGATGGTGTTGGTCACACAGGCTGAGTCAAACTTTCCAAGAAGATGAGGGTCGGGTGTATCTTTTATAATGGCACACAGGAAAAGGTCTCTCAAATGTGGGACTCAGGAGATGAGTATGGCCCTCACTAAGGTTTCCTTTTTTTTTTCTTGGCATGACTGAACAAGGTAGGGAAGACAAAGGCCAGCGGTTTGTCGCCAAGCCAGACGTCTTCCTAGAAGGCTATTGAGACTCCATCCCCTAGGTGCACTCTGGTGATCATCCTATACATGCTAGTAGCAAGGTTCGAAGGGACGACCAGTGTTCACCCCAAACATTTCCCTAGAGATCCACAAGCGAAATCCTGTCTGGCCCATTTCGCCTAGGAGGATTGTGAGGGGATGTGCAGATGATGGATTGGCTTCATGAGCTTGCAAGAGTTTTAGGTGGTCTTGTTGCTTAGTGGCCTGTTGCAAGAGTTTTATAGTGTGTAGCTGAAGTTTGCCTTTGCTAAAAGGAAAAAAAAAAATCATGGGTCCGACAATGCTCTTAGCCAATTATAACTAATATAGTAATAACTAACTAACCAGTTCATTGCTCCGGATATATGTACCTTTTCAGCCTGGCATCAAAGCAATGGATGAGCCAATAATTAGACGAATAATTTGTAGCTAGCTAATTACTTTTGTACTTTTGCTATTTATCGTTGACAGATTTCTTGGTACAAAATCTGGTTGTGCTTTAGGATTTGTGCTACAATTGTCACTATTGGGTAGGAGTTCAAAATATCTGCAGATTTGACCATGTAAAATCTCATCATATTCTGCCTATGACTGTCAGTCACACCGAAGGAGTGAATTGATCTGAAGCTGCTGCGTTAATTTGTTTCGGTGCCGCGTTCATGCGAACTTGTGAAGATTATATTTGTTGGATAAATCAGCAAAGCATGAGCATTGATGCAATTGATTCGTTCGATCTAGCCCCGGCGCTCCATGGTATCATCATTGGTACGCAATGCACTAGCAAAGCTAATATAAGGAAAGCAGAAAATAAAGTAATGTCGTCTGTCGCGACATCATATCATGCATGTGTGCGAACCGATACGAGACGACATTACAATACATTACGTGAACGAAGAGCAACGCATAAAGCAGCTAGGCAGGGACAAGGGAGGCTTCTCTTATTCGTTGTACAGGGAAAAGCTGCAACCCAGAAGAGAAGCTAATAAGGTCTTTTAGTAGCAAATACATCTCGTACGTAGCATGTGCACCATCTTGCATGCTCCGTTGAGTAATATATATAGTAAGGAGACTGAGGTCTTTTAGTAGCAATTACATTTGCAGCTAGCGTAGCGTGCATCGTGCGTCCAGAGCTGGAGAGTTTGTGTGTCGTCGTAGGACTTGTGAAGGAGCTCAACACCAAGGAAAGGTAGCCTCGCTAGCTCTCGAGGATCATATTTGCTACGAACTCCGCGGCCAACCTGAACATGTTATGCAACTTTCACGTAATAAACTATTTAATTTTTATATTATTTGTAGCACTCGCGACTACTCACTGTGTTCTTAAAAGCTATGAATCCAGAAATGGCAAAACATCTTATAGTTTGTGACGAAGGAAGCGGTCGACCTTTATGTCACTTGAATGACCGGATCGGCATGGTCACTCGATTTTTCGAACCTCTGTTCCATATTTTTTATTTTTCCTGGATGTATTTAATGTTTGTTCACGTATTATATATACGTTGTTCTATAATATATAGGATGTTCTGTGATTTTTTCTGTGATATTCTTGTAGTATTAATCGATGTTCTAGGCTGCTTTATGCGATGTTCTTGTAGTGTTAATACGATATTCTGGGCTTCTTTCTGCGATGTTCTTTGTAATGTTAATGCGATGTTTTGGGCTTCTTTGTGCGATGTTTTGGGCTTCTTTGTGCGATGTTTCTTTGTAGTTTTAATGCGATGTTATTTATAGTGCTAATGCGATATTCTAGGCTTCTTATTTCTACAATGGGATAAATATTTTTATGTTCTTTTTCTGATTTTGGTTATCTTCCTATTTGATTGATTGGATTTAGATGCTGGGGCTATAGGATTCGAGTGATTCTAGGCTCTGAATCACTCGATTCTTGTGTCTCCCTTGGAATCGAGTAATTCCTTCTGCCTACTCACTCGAGTGAACAAATGTCCTTGTTCACTCGAGTATTGATTGGACAAACCCCATGCTATTCCCTGCTGTCCCTCCTGTAAACTATGTAAAATCACTGCATTGTTTTGAGTTGGAAGTAGACAAATCAATGGTGAATACGCCATGCTCTAGTTTTCTTCTTATTGTTGTTCCTCTTTTTTTCCCCCGGGAATAAGTGTTTCCAGCGTAAGACTTGCTTTGCTTGCTAGAAACCTAGCATGCAGGGACAACACGGCTGCGTTATCTTGACCTCCTTCAGCGCTCATTTGAAACACATTGTAAGTTTGTCTATTTCTTCTACTTAATACAATGATACACAAATCATTTGCATATTTGAAGGAAAAAACTAAAAACTAGCACATGGTCTTTCATATGCTTTGGCCAAACGATAAGATTTATATATGCTTTATTAAGATGTCCAAGCCTCCTGTTTTGCTTGTGGTGCAAAGGATGGGGAAGCAGCTTTTGTGGTGTCACCAAATCTTGCGCGAACAATACCCTAGTGAGATGTAGTCATGGTTTACAGGCATCCTTTTTACTATATCGTTATCTTCTTTTTTTTCAAGGCTAATTATCGCCATCTGGGGAGCGTGGAAGATCATCTGGGAGAAAATGCAATGTTGATAGGCTCATTGCGCTATCAGCTCAAAGACCTGTGGAGGAGTCCTAGAGGGACGGTGCTCCGTATAGAGGCATTAGCATTGGTGGCAATTACCCTCTCCTTTTTCCTTGCTTTCTTTGGGTCTTGCCACCGTTGGTCAAATCGTTGGATTGTCCAAAAGGGTTTTTTTGGCTGCACATGTGTTATCACTATCTCTTGGGACTTACAGCATCGGTTTAATGTAGTCTTCACCGGTGAAGAGTGAGATGTATCCCATTTGGCCATTTGGGCTGTGTCCTTGCTCACCCTCTTTGGCTGCGTCGATCCTGTGACCACCTACATCGGAGTTGACTACAAGGGCCCACTCTCGAAAATGATCTTTCAGCTTTGCCTCTACTTTGGATATGTCATGCTGATGGGTGTGTCAACCATCTCTAGGGATGTTGGTAAGCTAGCCATCGGTGTGCTGTCTACTGTCACATTTATCAAGGGCTTTCATAGATAACTGGCATTTGTGCTGCCAGGACAAATACGGAGGGAAATGGAATGGATTTGTGCTACTGAACCAGCTGCTTTAGCAGGTGATGGTGAGAGACTAAAAGTCCATTTGCCCATGTACCTTCCTAGCAGTATTATCGAGGGCATAAGTGAGGATGATCTTACAAATATGGCAGACATACAGAAGCTAAGCTTGGCAAAGGGCACTCCTGCCAATGGCATACTGATTGAAGATGTGTGCCTCAGCTATTCATTTTCTCATTTGTTGCGACGGCGTTTCCTTGGGTTGGCCACCGCTAGTGAAATGGAGGAAAAAATGAAGGATTTCGAGAGGTTGTTACGGGATGGCCGACTTACTACAATTGACTATAAGCGGGCCTTGAAGGTGGTTGAGCTTGAGTTGGGTTTTCTCTTCGAGGCATTTTTCACCAGCAACGAGTTCCTCCGTTTCTACCAAGCAAAAACTGGTAGCTTCTGGGCATTGGCTTCATTCATTGGGATATGTTTTGTCGGGGTAGTGGCTGCCATTATTCCTAGGGAAATGGCTAGCCGCCACAATCTTATTAACTCAGCAACAACTACTGGTGGTGCTGGTGCTGGTGCTGGCACTTCTGCTGTCGTTAACATTGTTGGCACCACGGTTGCTGACCAGGTCATCACTCTTGTCATATTAGTGTCCCTGGCTTTGCTACAACTGGTGCAGTTGATACGGTGCTGGATATCTAATTGGGCAAGAGTTGGCATTGCTTGCGACTACGCCATCAAGGCAAAGAAGCAAATGCCGCCTGAAGAAGCAGATTGGCTACATGATGGTCGACAAAGGCGCCATTCGAACACTAGAAGAAGCAGCAACAATCAAATAATCAGCCAGTGGGTGATGACGCTGAGGTTGTTTCTAGTTGCTAGGGTGAATTGGTTTGACAAGTACCTCTGGCAAGACAGGCTTGGGCAGGATTCACTAGGTGGACTTTTACAGAGGAGGACGACTCAAGTCCGCAGGGGATCCGTCTTGGAGAAGGCTTGTTGTTGTTGCGGCCATTGCCCACGGATATGTGAGCGCTGGCTTTATGGGGTTGGGGTGCAGTACTTTTGTAGAGTGGTCGGTGCTCTGTTGCCCAGCGACACCACCAACCCAGGAGGTGTCGTCAAGTTGCATGACGATCTGAAGACATGCATCGCCGAGTTCCTGGGAACGATCAAGAGCAGAAGAATAGGGGTGGAGTGGTCAGCCTTGTTTGTTAAGAATGGGCTGCAAGACTGGTTGGAATACCTGCTTGCCTACACAAACACAAGTGGTGATGAGCCGGAGGCTCACACATTCACGCGGCGTGTGATGATATGGCACATTGCGACATGGTACTGCGAAGAAGCAGAGAAGACTGCAGGGGGAAACACAGGAGGAGAAGACAGCAGCAGCAGAGAGAAGAATCGGCGCGTGGCCATGGATCTGTCCAAGTATTGCATCTACTTGGTGGTGTCTGAACCGGAGCTGCTCCCTGGGCCTGCCGTGGAGGCCAAGAAAGCGTTGGACGAAGTTGTGGATAGAATGGAAAGCAGTACTATAAGTATGCTGAAGGCGATGAAACAGGTATCATTATCAGCAGGCGACGACGCAACAGGAGGAATGGGTGTGCAACTGGGGAAGTGGCTTCGCAACGAGGCGATGATACCGCCGCCGCTGCTGGCACCCCCAGAGGGCCCAGGTGGAAGAATCTGGAAAGAAGGGGAACAGAGCACACGGCGCCCATGCTCCAGTGACCACTGGGAGCTGCTGGCGCTTCTCTACGCGGCGCCGTACGCCGACGTGCAGGCGCACATGCAGCGCCTCGCGCAGGGCGGCGAGTTCATCACCCACCTCTGGGCGCTGCTCTACCACCTCGGCGTCGACAAGTGGGAGGTTGCAGGCATCGACGAGCTGAGAGCTGCAGCAGCAGGGACGACGGAAGTACAAGTCCAAGAAGATGCCGTGAGCGGATTAGAAAATTGAAGAGATGAATTAATTGTATTATTGTATTATTACTACCTGTTCGTTTCCCTTCCTTTCAACTATTTCATTCATCAGTTGAGTTTGAGTATGGATGTATTGTATTTTACTGTATCTATCCAAACTATGTTTTATTCATCATTAAATAAACAGGAGAATCAACACGTTTAACTTTGAACGCCAATATATCTGTTTGCACATTTGAAACCAAGTTTAACTTTCAAAGCCAATACTCCATTTTAGTGCCGACAAGATCCACCGCACCTCCTCACCGAGATATTATGAGAGGCCACCGCTGCCAATAAGATAGCTGCCACAGTCGAGGAGGTCCTCGGACCATGGAAAACTTTTTCAGTGAAATATCTCTAAAATTTTTGAAATATCGTCTTTTTCGGTGAGGACTGAAAAAATTTTATATCGGTATTATCATGGATCAACATATTACCATGGCTTTGCTGGTGTAAGATATTGTGTTATTTCATATTGATGCTGTATAAATTCATAATATATGATGGATTAGAGAGTTTTTCTAGTGAAATGATGCCAAAACTTCTTAAAAAATCAAATTAAATTTATTTAAATTTAACATGATATTTTTGAAATATCCAAAATTTCATTTTTATCGCCAAGGACCAAATTTATTTTTTTACCGATATAAAAAACCTTGCCTTGGACTCCCAGGCCGCCTCCGCCCCAGAAACACATGTGACGTTAGCTGAAAGATAATAATGTATATAAGAGCGTAACGGATGGCCGCAGGACCAATATTTTCTCGTAAAACACACACATGTGCCTTTAGCAGAAGCTGCTAATAAAATCTCACAAGCGAATGGTGTTAGCAATGATATGTGTGTTTCACAAAGCCACACGGAGCATGCATATTGAAGGACCGGATAGGCGACCAGAGGGAGGGTGAATGGGAGCCTTAAAATTTCTTTCGAAACTTTAGGTCCTCGGCTCGGCAAACAACCCCAAGAGTAAAACCTCACAAGATATCCCACGCGCTAAGATATCCCACACGAAGTCTCAGGTACAAAGAAGAACCCCTGAAAGAAGTGAAGGACCAAACTTCAGACCCAGAACGTGATCGGAACGCACCAACCAGTAGTACCGGTGTTACTATCGGTAGTACCGATGAGGTACCGGACCAATCTTCAGACCCAGAACGCGATCGGAACACACCAACCGGTAGTACCGGTGTTACTATGGTAGTACCGAACAGAATCGCGCGGCGAAATTGCACTACCGATAGTAACACCGGTAGTAGCACCGGTACTACCGGTAGTACCGGACAGAAACGCGCGAAAAACGCCCGGAATAAGGAAAATTCGATTTCTCAGTCAAATCAACTTGGATTGCCACGAAATTTTAACCGTAGGGTCACAAGGCAATAGGGAAGCTACCTCTAAAAGGTCATGGCCCAATTTGATACGAATCAAGAGAAATCGTAAAGGGGGTGAAAACCTGTCAAGAACTCGCCATGAACACAAAACCGCCCTGATCTATGAGCTCGTGAGGAATCAAACTATTTCCTTCGGTGGAAACACTCTACTCACTCATAGCTTGATCCAAGGAAAAAAAAATGACTTCAAACGGTGCAAAATCAAAGAATTTCGACCACAAAAATAGAGGGGGGGAAAGAAACTCGGGATGAGCAACTCAAGAACAACTAGAAAAAAAATTCATCACGAGAATCATATAAAGATAAACACCCAGAGGGCACGAGCACACTAGGGGGTGCTCTTCCCATGAACAAATCACTATAAAAGTCTTGTAGTGGACCTCACACACTCTGAAAGACTAAAAACTAGGAAACCCTAACACTGGAATGGGAGAGATGAGACTGAGTGGAGACAGTCCCTCTTATTTATAGGCTTATTACATAATTATACCTCTAGACATTCTAAGAGAGAACCACCTAGCCAGGGGCATTATGGTCCAACTCAAGTTTTCCTGATCCAACGGCCACCGCGCCTCCTCACCGGTAGCCTCGCTTCGAAGCGATCTCTCCGATGCCGCCACGTGCCGTCCGTTCGAATCAGGACCTCCGCCCGGGTTTTGAGGCCCAAACCCGCGAAACCTGCCATCGATGGTTTTGAGGACAAACCACCAAACCACCTGCGAGTATCGTACCGCGTACGCATCCCCCGCCGATGGTTTTGAGGCCATACCACCAAACCATCGCCGATGGTTTTGAGGGCAAACCACCAAACCATTCGCGAGTAGCGTAGCCCGTACGCGTCCCCCGCCGTGTACACTTGCGCTTGTCGATGTCCCAAGTGTCAGTCGCCACGGCTGGCCACCCGGCCGTCTGGTCCGTCAGTCCAAGCCTAGCGTCCGCCCTTCACCGCAACTGGTCTGTCAGCACGGCACGCCCTACTTAACCTTCTCCCGACCACTGCCACCGCATCCGGACTCTACACCTGCACATCACGAGCCAGGAGACACCGTTTCGACACATAACCCTGTGCCAGGGGATCAATAGAACCACCGAACCAACCGCACACCAAATTGTTGGCATGTTGACAATCGCTCATCACAACCATAAAGGTGCTCCATAATGGTTATGTAAAAACCATGTGTTCGCAATCTCCCCCTTGATGAGTGCATTGTCAACACCAACACAAAGCCAGAGAAAACCCACTCAAGTGACCAAAAGCCAAAGAAAAGCTCGAAACGGGTCACTTGCAATGAGCAAAGCAAAACCAACAACTTCGTCCCCAAAGACATGGGCAACGGCTCGATGCAACCAAGCAAAACAAGCTCAAAGCACCTGAAAGCAGCTAGACCCTCAAGACAGAGGCAAACGGCTCGACACATCTAGCAAAACAAATGTGCAACCCCCTTAACAAGTGCATCAATCTCACAAATGCATATGAATACACACTCTGGATTTGTGGAATCATTCTCCCCCTTGTTGTCAAATGCACTTATCAAGCTCTCACAAAAGAAGCTCTGCCTCAAATCATGCTATGAGATGCACAATGTGAATGTACAAAGCTTTAGGAGTATAGCAAGTGGATTAAAAATATGCTCAAGTTGTATGGCATATGTATTACAAAAGGCGTAAGACAAGGCCAATGCTCAAACTGATCAAATGAAATGGAATATGAATCATAAGTATTTTGATCAATTTTAAGCACATCTCATAAAAGGTGTTCACCAAAGAGGATAGTGCATAGCATATATAAGAAGGAAATCAAACTAGTGCTAGCACATGTATACAAAAGTGAACTACCCCATATAACGATCATACATCATGTCTCAAGGAAGCACTTAACACTTGTAGCTTCAACATTGATCAGAGTTTTACAGCAGATTACAAGGTTATTTTTAGACATGTGTATGTGAGAGGATCAAAACTGTACGCCAAAAAAATATTATTTTTATCATGTTTTGCAACCACGCCGAGTTTATCCCTATGCGCAAGTGGAAAGCTGTCTCGTCACGAGTGGTTGAGGACTAGCACTACAATGCCCAAGTTCATCTCACTCGGAAGAATGAGAAGCAATCTCATGACATTGCCGTGGGACAGTAAAAGATCCAACTCCAAAGCATTTTCATCATAACTTAGCTTAGACATCAAGTTTTAGCATAAAGATATCAAGGATCCGAGGCAAGTGTATGATTCAAGAAACATGAGACATAGCAACTAAAGCATACATATGAAAGCACATGGATTTTAACATATCCTACACATGCTAGTTGCCATCTCAAGGGTGAATAGTTTTCCAAGTTTCATCAAGTATCAAGCATATTCACATTTTCAAAAATAGGCTTAGCTCATAACATGTATCAAGATGATCAAAAAGAGCCTAAGCTGCTATATAGCCATTATGTATCCATAGATCATATCAACAAGAGCATAATCTTAATGAACAAGCTATACAAGTGAAGCTAAGCACATGATATATGATACATGATGATATGCAATGCAATATGATACAAAAGCAAAAACAAAAAGCAAAAAGAAAAGAAGCCAAAAACTAGTGTACAAGAACAAAACCACCCTCATCTAAAAGGGTAGCACACTCCTAACTCCCCTCGCACGCATGCAAATTGGGTTTGATCAAGGGGTTTGGTGAAGATGTCGGCTTTCTGGTTCTCGGTGCTGATGTGTATCAAGTCTATGGTGCCTTTCACATAGTTGTCTCTCAGGAAGTGGTACCTCACCTCTATGTGCTTGGTTTTGGAATGAAGCACTGGGTTTTTGGCTATACTTATGGCACTGGTGCTGTCACAGAAAAGAGACACTCGAGTAAACTCAAAGTCTCTCAAGGTAGCAACTATCCAAAGCAGCTGTGAACAGCAAACAGCAACAGCAACATACTCAGCCTCACATGTGGATTGGGCAACAGAAGACTACTTGCGAGAGGACCAAGAGACTAGAGAAAAACCCAAAAACTAACAAGTACCAGAAGTAGATTTTTGCTTAGTACGACAACCAGCATAATCAGCATCTAAATAACCCGATAGAGAAAGAGTGCAAGCAGTCGAGTACCAAAGACCAAACTTAGGAGTAAAGTAGAGGTACCTCATGATCCACTTGACGGCTTGACGATGAGAGTGCGCAGCAAAGACTGAAAGCGCGCACAAAGACAGACCACGAACTGAATGTCTGGTCTCATCGTCGTCAGGTACAACAGCGACCCGATCATGCTGTGGTACTCCTTCTGGTCCATGGCTTCTCCCTCCAAGTCTTCATCCAAGGCAATGGTAGTCGCCATGGGCGTCGAAAGAGGCTTGGCCTCGCCCATGTCGAACTTCTTCAGCAGGTCCTTGGTGTACAAACGTCCCTTCTTGAGTTTGCTTGATTTGCAACCCGAAGAAAGAATGTCAACTCGCCCATCATACTCATCTCGAACTCCCTGCTCATCAGATCAGAAAAACCTTGCCACAAGGGCATGTGAAGAGCCACCAAAGATTATATCATCCATGTATATCTGAACAATGAGAATGTCTTTGCCTTGCTTGAGGAGAAACAAAGTCTTATCAACAGAGCCCATGGTAAAACCCTTCCTAAGAAAAAAGGATTTCAACCTAGCATACTATGCTCTCGGGGCTTGTTTGACACCATACAAGGCTTTGTAGAGTTTGTAGACATAGTATGGGTGCTTGGGATTTTCAAAGCCAGGGGGTTGTCTCATATACACTTCCTCCTCTTTGTACCCATTGAGAAAAGTACTCTTGACATCCATCTGATACAACTTGAACCCTTTCAAAGCTGCAAAGGCTAAAAGGATTCTAATGACTTCTAAACGGATAACAGGAGTAAAGGTTTCCTCAAAGTCTTTCTCCTCTTTCTAGCAAAACTCCTGAGCAACTAACCTAGCCTTGTTCCTAACTATCACCCCATCCTCACTCTACTTGTTCTTAAACACCCACTTGGTACCTATGGGATGACATTGTGGAGGTGGAGGAACTAGGACCTAAACTTGGTTTCTCTCAAAGTTCTCTAACTCCTCATGCATGGCATTGACCCAATCAGCGTTAGATAAAGCGTATCCAATATCTTTGGGCTCAAAATCAGCAACAAAAGAAGAATGTGCAAAATGAGAGATTTCATAGGACTTGTTGCGAGTGACACGCTGGTTGAGGTTATCGATCATGGTCTCAGGAGGATGGCAATGCTGAATTTGTACAGGCGCTATCCTTGATGAAGTAGCCTCCCCTCAACCGTAGCTGGAGCTCCCTCAGGTGCAAGAGAGGGATACTGGTCGTTCGGCCCCCATGAAGTCGAAGAGGAAGGATCAAGGCCACGAACTGACGTAGTCATCATAGGGTCGACAGGGGCAGCCGATGGAGTCGGCTCGGGAGCACCCCAATTGGCATTGTCCTGCTCCTCCTCCACAAAGATGCTTTCACCCATCTCCTGATCACCTGCACGCTCAAAGATAGGAGAAGATCAAGGTGTGGTTTTGTCGAAAGTAACTTCACAAGTCTCCATGATGCGGTTAGTCTGAAGATTAAGTACTCTATATGCACGTGAGTGAGTAGCCTAACCAAGAAAAATGCCATCAGAAGAACGTGACTCAAACTTGTCTAAGTTACCTTGCTTTAGTATGAAGCACTGACACCCAAAGACTCTGAAATAGCTTACCTTGGGGAGACGACCAAACCGCAACTCATAAGATGTCTTCTTTTTGAAAGCACAAAGAAAGATGTGATTTGAGACGTAACAAGCTGTGTTGATCGCTTCGGCCCAATATCGCCTAGAATCATATGCTCATCGAGCATTGTCCTGGCCATCTCAACAAGGGTCCGATTCTTGTGTTCAACAATTCCATTCTATTGAGGCACGTAAGGTGAAGAAAACTAATGCTCAAGACCCAAAGACTTGCAAAAAGCTTCAAACTAGGAGTTCTCGAATTTGGTGCCATTGTCACTATGTATAGCTCTCATGGCATTCTTGGGAAGCTCATTTTGAAGCGTAAGAATCAAATCCCATACATGGGAAGACGCCTCATCCTTGGACTCCATGAAAAAGACCCAAGAATAGAGAGAAAAGTGATCCACGATCACAAGAATATACCACTTCCCACCATCCGACCGAACCTAAGCTGGACCTACAGTGTCCATGGGAAGAAGCTCGCCAGGTTGTTTGGTCATCACTTGGTTCACAAGGGAATGAGAAGCCACTACCATCTTCCCGTGACAACACGGGTGACAAACTAAGTCCTTCTCGAACTTTAGCTTAGGCAATCCTCGGATTAGATCAAGAGAGCTCAATCTTGCAAGCAAGTCGAAACTCAAATGACTAAGCCTCCTATGCCACTTTCAAAGCTCAGAAGAAGTGCCTGCCACCAAACACCGAGAGATGCTGAAAGAGCGAGAAAAATTGGCACGAAAGACAAGCCCAAAAGGTACAATCGAACACACAAGATCACCACGCAAATCAAGTATGCGAGAAAGACCCGGCTTAAAGCGCACTTTGAAACCATCTCTAAGGAGTTGCGAAACCGAAAGGAGTTTAAATGCAAGCTCGAAACCAAAGCAACATCCTTGAGCACAAAGTTCTCATTGAGCCTTACCGACCCATGAGAATGGACCTTACCCTTACCATTGTCCCCAAATATGATGTACTCCTTGGAGGTCATGGGGTTGAGGCTGCAGAACCAATTTAAATTTCTGGTCATGTGGGGCGAACACCCAGAATCAACAAGCCATATGTTCTCCAAGCCTTCATGCTGCATCAATGAAAGACATGGGATGAGCAAATGATCCAACACTGGGGTTAGTAAACTGAGGAGAAAACCAGTGCTGGATCATTTGACCTGGAAAAGTGTTAGGAAAAACACCATACATGCCATGTCCCATGGGAGAGAAGTGATCACCATGAGAGAGAAAACATGGTCCGCTAGAAGTGTAGGACTGAGAGCCACTTCCACGAGACTTTGAGTCGTATTGAGGACGACTTGGACCTCGCCGGGCATGACCATCACGTGGTCTCACAAACTGAGGATTAGTACCTTGAGGTCTTGCACCTCTAGGTCTAGCATTGCTCCTCTGAATAGGTGAAGCATGCATACCATGAGATGGGGGATGCATGTTCTGGTGTGAAAGCTCAAACTAACACCTCTCATATCTCTTCTTCCTAAAGAAAAACTCAAACAAGTGACCATCCCTTTTGTAATACTCGCAGTGGTACACCTCTCTCTTGGGTTGTGGGTGAGTCACTCTGTTGTGGGCTTGGTTCACTTTTGGAGGTGGTTTAGCCAGGGCTTATCAGAGATGTTTGGCAAAGTGTCAAGTGGGTTCCTGAGGTGGTTAGGTTTTGAAATCCACACTTGTTTCTGAGGTGGAGCCTTGGGAGTTTCATCAATCACTCCATTCCTCACAATGGGCTTGGTAGGCTCAGAGGGCTTAGGTGGGTTTATCTTGATGAGCTTGGGAGGATTGGTGGGTTTCTCACTCATGCTCAAACCACTATGTTCATGAACCTTGCCAAAAACATTGTCACCCTTTCCACCTGAAGCAAAGCCTAAACCCGTTGTATCAATACCCCTCTTGTACTGACTCATCATCATGCCCAACTTTGGCTCACTGCAAGAAAGCCAACTCAACATGTGCCGAAGGAATGTGTTTTCCTCTTCGGTCTTTTTCTTGTCATGCCTACAGTTAGCTAGCTCTAGCTCCAAAGCCTCACAGCAAGCACACTTAGCTCTAGCACCACCACTTGTACTAGACTGCTCAAGCAAAGCGATAACAGCAACCTTCTCAGAGAGCTCATTGCGCAACTCAACACAAGACTTGCAAGCCTCCAAAATGATTGGCTTGGATCTAACCTCATCAAACACATTGAGCAAAGCAGAGTACTTGGACTACAAAGAAACGAGACTAGACATGTGAACAGCGCATTCATCGCACTCAGTCTCATCGGACACAACAACCCTATCCTTCTTAGCATGCTCAACCTCATCTAACGCTGCAAGATACTTAGCCTTAAAACCATTGTGCTCTTGAGCAGCACGAACAAGCAAAGCATCTTGCTTGAGCATGGTGTCAGTCATAAAATCAAGCTCAGCAAGAAGGGATTCAACTGTGTGTTCTACCTCAGGGTTGGTGTCGACATCTTCATCATTGCCGGTGGTGGTGTTGTCGAGTGCCATGGTGTAGTAACCTCCTCGGCACTCGTTGGCGTAGAAGCTCAAGCCGTTGAACTTGTTTTCCACCTTCTTCTCATCTTCATCATCACTTGGTGGAGAGTCACTGTCGGAGTCGACATCGCTGAAGTTCACCACAAGTGCGCGCTGCTTCGCTTACAACACCTCAAAGAACTTCTTGCTCATCCACTGGCGGGAAGACGACTCGTGCTTGTCCTTGTGCCTGGAGTAGTTGTGCTTGCCAGAGTAGCTCTTGTCCTTCTCGGGGTAGCTGGTGATGTAGTGGTTGGGGCTTCCACAGTTGAAGCATCCTTGCTTGTTGCCTCCTCATCGTCGGTTCAAGCGGTTGTTGTGAAACCATGAGAACTTGCTGATTACAAGCGCCAGCTCTTCATCCCCGAGGGCCTCCGTCTGCTCCTCCGTTGCAGACACAAGAGAAGACAAGGCAAAGGACAACGGTGATGGGTTAGTCAAAGCTGAACTTGAACTTGCGTTACCTGACACAAAGCCATGGTTGGGGCAGACTGATTCTTGATCCTCGCCTGTGTCTGGAGGTCGATCTCGGTGGACTTGAGCTTACTGAATATCTCATCTACGGTGAGAGTTTCATAGTTGGCTGACTCGATGATCGCCTGCACCTTGACCTCCTAGACCCTCTGATCTAGAGCATACAGAAGTTTGAGTGCTCTCTGATGATCATCATAGGGCATAGCTGCATTGTTAGCTCTCATGTTGTCCACAATGGTGGTAAAGTGAGAAAACATCGAGTCAACAGTTTCTCCATCCACTTGAGTAAAGTTCTTGTACTCTCGCTTGTATGTCTCATAGAGTCTGTACCCTCATGGAAGCTTTGAAGCCTCCTCCAGACCTCTTGAGCCGTCACACAATCGGAGACATGATCAAACTTAGGAATCAACAAAGCAGCGTAAAGCTCAGCACGGGCGATATTGTTCGCATTGTGTTGGTCGATCTGCTCTTGATTGATACGGGCATCAAGTACCACATAATCAGCATTCTCAATTGTCTCCCAAACATGTGAATCAATTGTTGGAGATATGCCCTAGAGACTGCTAACGGGCCCAAACGTTGGGTGTTAGTGGAAACCCTAAAGGAGGGATGCTAATGGGCCTTTTCTGGGAAAAGCCCATTAGCAGGGCTATATATAACTAGAAGGGGTGGGGACGCCCAAGGGAACCCTAATCCAGCCGTCGCCCACCTCATGCCGATGTCTCCCTGTTGCTCTCGCGGACCTAGCAGTCCAAGGCGTGACGCTTCTTCCCCGCACGTGTGGATACCTTGGAGGCGCTGCAACTAGAGCGCAAGGATGAACCATGCGAGAGGATTGAGGTGATGGACGACCACACAACTGCACCGTCTGCTGTGACGCGTATGACTACATCAAGTCATCTTCCGCTGCACCTGCGCATCTAGTGGTAATCCTGTAACCTGTAACTAGCAGTAGATCCTAGTTTATGAGGTCGAAAAGATTTGTTTTCTGGCTAGCGTAGCACCCTCATAACCATACAGTGGTATCGGAGCCATAGCTGTTCGTTATAGGTTCAAATTTTGGCATATACATGATATGCAGAGATAGTAGATGTGATCTGCTAGTCTTGGTTGCACGGTTTGATTAGATCAATCTGTGAAACGGGGTGGTAGATGGAAACTCAATCTGTTTTCGTGCTCTTGATGCGTGGCCGTGTAACAATCTACTCATACCGGTCAGTTTAAGCCGCCACCTGAGTTAAGTGATACACGTAAGACCATACATGTTGGGCATACATCAATGGGATTGATCTAGTGAAAATAGAGGGACTCCGAATGGTTTGGATTCAGGTTGATGAGATCAATCTGATGAGATTTTCATAGCTATTCCATAGATGCGATCTGTATAATCCCGTTTGGTTTTCATAATGGTTCAACATGGAACATTCCAAGAAAGGGTTCCTGCCTATGTCACATGGTATGCACTTTAGTGACAAGTAGTGTCCTTCATCAGATGAAGAGCGCAACCACATGAGTAAGGTTCCATGTGCTTCGGCCGTTGGTTCCATCATGTATGCCATGATATGTAGTTGCCCAGATGTCTCATATGCTTTAGTGTTGCAAGCAGGTACCAAGCTAATCCAGGTGAACCTCACTGGACGCTTGTTAAGAACATCCTAAAGTACTTGCAAAGGACTAAGGATGTGTTCCTAATCTATGGAGGTGAGGAGGAGCTCATTGTAAATGGTTACACTGATGCTAGCTTCCAAACCGACGCGGATGATTCACTATCTCAATTAGGTTTTGTGTTCACAATAAATGGTGGTGCAGTTAGCTAGAAAAGTTCCAAGCAGGAGATGGTGTCTGATTCTACAGCAGAAGCTGAGTACATTACAGCTTAAACATGTACTCCAGAAGTTTCATCTCATTCAAGAGTTTGTGAAATGAGAAGAGATCAAATTATGCAAAATACATACGGATTTGAATGTAGTAGATCCTTTGACAAAGGCTCTTCCACAGCCTAAGCATGAGGCACACATGAGGGCTATGGGTATTAGATACCTACAATCATAGAGATGATTAATTTATGTATTCATGATTTATGCCTTGAGCATTTTATGCAGTTGAATATCCATATGAAAGGCAACTTGTATTGATCAACAATTATGTGAATTGTTTGTGAAACTCATACTTGTGTGGTTATTCTAGAAATTTCTCTGGTCGATATTCGTGACTAGCACATGTATTGGTCGATGATTATGTTACACAAGTCATAGGTCATGGCGATGTCATCAATAATGTAGGCACATATGGAGATATGGTGCTGGACTGACCCAACCGTGAGAAGGTGTGAAGTATTCTCATAATACACAAACATGTATGCTATTCTTTAGACCTGAGGCTAACGCATGCGCTTGAGATGTGAAATATCTTACTTAGGGACTATCAAACGCTACTCCGTAACTAGGTAGTTATAAAAGTAGTTTTTGGGTTTGATGGGAAGCATGCTGTAAGTAATGGTCAGTCAAGATGGAATTTGCCCCTCTATTCACAAGAGAGATATCTCTGGGCCCCTCGAGTGATCAGATCTAGAAATGCATGGCTGTGCTAAGGTTAAAGAGTTAACCAATTGGAATTCTGAGTCACAGATCGAGAAAGAGTGGTCGGTTTAGAACTAGACCAAATATCATGAGGCAAAGGGAATAGCATGGACTTAACGTTGTGGTGGTTCGTTAGATATGATCTTTACGTGTACTTAGGGGTTGATATGTCTTACTAGAGGCCGCTATCAATTATTGGTTGAGTAAGAGTACTCAGACCATGTCTACTTACACGTGAACCCATAGGGTCACACACTTAACGGGATGAAGCATTGAAACATGGCTTAGAGATTGTCTCTAGTGCAAGTGGGAGATTGTTGGAGATATGCCCTAGACTCTGCTAACGGGCCCAAACATTGGGCGTTAGTGGAAACCCTAAAGGAGGGATGCTAATGGGCCTTTTCTGGGAAAAGCCCATTAGCAGGGCTATATAACCAGAAGGGGTGGGGGCGCCCAAGGGAACCCTAATCCAGTCATCGCCCACCTCACACCGACGTCTCCCTATTGCTCTCACGGACCTAGCAGTCCAAGGTGCGACGCTTCTTCTCCGCACGTGTGGATACCTTGGAGGCGCTGCAACAGGAGCGCAAGGACGAACCGCGCGAGAGGATTGAGGTGACGGACGACCATGCAACTGCACAGCCTGCTGCGACGCATACGACTACATCGAGTCGTCTTCCGCTGCACCTGCGCATCTAGTGGTAATCCCGTAACCTATAACTAGCAGTAGATCCTAGTTTATGAGGTCGAAAAGTTTTGTTTCCTGGCTAGCATAGCACCCTCATAACCCTACATCAATCCCCTAAAGATGGGCCTGCATACGAATCTTCCAATACGAGTAGTTCTCCCCATTGAATTGGGGTGGCCTGCCCGATCGATGATTCAAAGCCATGTCGCCTTCTGCACAGACCGATTAAGGTAGAAGTGATCCTTAATCGGCTCCGATACCAATTGAAGGATCGGATAGGCGAACAGAGAGAGGTGAATGGGAGCCTCAAAATTTTTTTTGAAACTTTAGGTCCTCGGCTCGGCAAACAAACCCAAGAGCAAAACCTCACAAGATGTGAGTGATACACGTGCTACGGGTTGCAAGATATCCCACATGAAGTCTCAGACACAAAGAAGAACCCCCGAAAGAAGTGAAGGACCAAACTTCAGACCCAGAACGCGATCGGAACGCACCAACCGGTAGTACTGGTGTTACTACCGGTAGTACCGGTGAGGTACCGGACCAATCTTCAGACCCAGAACACGATTGGAACACACCAACCGGTAGTACCGGTATTACCACCGGTAGTACCGAATAGAATCACGCGACAAAATTGCACTACCGGTAGTAACACCGGTAGTAGCACCGGTACTACTGGTGGTACCGGACAGAAACGCACGGAAAACGCCCGGAACAAGGAAAATTCAATTTCTCGGTCAAATTAATTTCGATTGCCACGAAATTTTAACCGTATGGTCACAAGGCAATAGAGAAGCTACCTATAAAAGGTCATGGCCCAATTTGACACAAATTAAGAGAATCATAAAGGGGGTGAAAACCCGTCAAGAACTCGCCATGAACACAAAACTGCCTCGATCTTTGAGCTCGTGAGGAATCAAACTATTTCCTTCGGTGGAAACACTCTACCCACGTCACAGCTCGATCCAAGGCAAGAAAAATGATCTCAAACGGTGCAAAATCAAAGAATTTCGACCACGAAAATAGAGGGGGAAAGGAACTCGGGATGAGCAACTCAAGAACAACTAGAAGACTTTCATCACGAGAATCACATAAAGATAAACACCCAGAGGGAACGAGCACACTAGGAGGTGCTCTTTCCACGAACAAATCACTACAAATGTCTTGCAGTGGACCTCACACACTCTGAAAGACTAGAGACTGAGAAACCCTAACACTGGAATGGGAGAGGTGAGACTGAGTGGAGGCAGTCCCTCTTATTTATAGGCTTATTACACAATTCCACTTCTACCCCTAGATATTCTAAGAGAGAACCACCTAGCCAGGGGCATTATGGTCCAACTCGAGTTTTCCTGATCCGACGGCCACCGCGCCTCCTCACTGGTAGCCTCGCTCCGAAGTGATCTTCCCGATGCCGCCACGTGCCGTCCATCTGCATCGGGACCTCCGCCCGAGTTTTGAGGCCCAAACCCGCGAAACCTGCCATCGATGGTTTTGAGGACAAACCACCAAACCGCCCACTTGTATCGTACCTCGTACGCATCCCCCGCCGATGGTTTTGAGGCCAAACCACCAAACCATCGCCGATGGTTTTGAGGGCAAACCACCAAACCGTCCACGAGTAGCGTAGCCCGTACGCGTCCCCCGCCGTATACACTTGCGCTTGTCGATGTCCCAGGTGTCAACCACCGTGGCTGACCACCCGGCCGTCTGGTCCGTCAGTCCAAGCCTAGCGTCTGCCCTTCACCGCAACCGGTCTGTCAGCACGGCACGCCCTACTTAACCTTCTCCCGACCAGTGCCACCGCATCCGGACTCCACACCTGCACATCACGAGCCAGGAGACACTGTTTCGACACATAACCCTGTGCCAGAGGATCAGTAGAACCACCGAACCAACCACACACCAAAGTGTTGGCATGTTGACAATCGCTCATCACAACCATAAAGGTGCTCCATAATGGTTATGTAAAAACCATGTGTTCGCACATATGCTGATCAAGGACCATTATTATTCAACCGGCAGTAAAAACTTTGAAGCTAGAATGCTAAAGTGCACGGTTAGATCAAACCATAACGGATTCGCTAACCGAAGAACACAGAATGAAAAACACCGTAGAAGCAAATATACTGATGAGATACTGAGAATGACACCGAGACATCAGTTGTATCCCGAGCCATTTCCGGCATGCTTCCGGCTAGGGCGATCCCTGCCCCTTCATTCTGGTGTTTTTTTTTTTCGAGACCGTGCCGTTACGCGTTTTTCTTCATTCTGGTACTGGTAGGTAGGCAACCAATAAGCTGCGTGCCCTGTACTTAGACTGGTGGAATAATGGACCCATCATCCATTCCGGCATTGAGCCTGCAGCGGCCAAGAAAGGTATAACTGACCATGCACACGCATGCATGTGTGCGAATACGTGAATGAAGAGCAACGCATAAAGAGATATATATGTATGTGTATGTATATATGTATATATGCATATCTATATAGCCTAGATAGCCGCAGGCAAAAGCACACCTCCCAAAGACGCAGAGCAACTGAGAAAGAAGCTAAGGTACGGTGTTCCCAACAATTCTAAACTACTAATGTGCATCGTCTTGGTCTCTTCAATTATATAGTAGGAAACTGATGAGGTCTTTTAGTAACACTTGCAGCAGATTGTGTGTTGTAGGACTTCTCAAGGAGCAGGAAGGCTCGCGCTGATAGGGACGATCATCGGCCAGGAACCTGATCTGAGCAGTGGGAACATGGTACACAAGTTTTCATTAAAGGAAACTCATTAATTACTGTGTACTGTCAAGAAAGCACATAGGCAAAAGCATGCATTGGATACGCGTACTCAGTTTTCTAATGCCTTCTTTTTGTGATTTCTATTTTCTAATGGCTTGATCTGCCAGCATCAAGTAAAAAAGCACTAGCTTGTTTGGAATTGGAGAAATTAAATCCGTACAAGGATGGTAAAGTATTGGACTATATATGACATCCGCACAACCACGTAATCTTCTAAACCAGTTTATCCAACACCGATGCTTTTTGCGTGGGCAGCAATTTAACTGACTTTGGATATCATACATATTTTTTGAGAAAACTATGTCATTCAGAAACTGTGGTTTCATATAAGAAAAAAGATGTGATCTTGTGCAAAACAATAATAGAACACATCCATACCGATAGCACCCTCCTCTCCTCTTTACTCATCTCCCTCCCTCAGCTGACATCACTCTTTTTCCAAAGAGCCACCCTCCCTCTTCTATCTACTCCATGGACCATGGCAAAGGCACCGCCACCCGGGCGTGTGAGGCACAGCTTGGGTACCTCTCATGCAAAACCGCCGGCCGTCCGACAAATTTACTAAGGTGGGTAGCTGACGTACCTCTCATGGCTGAGGCATGGTGGCATGGCCAGCTCTCCCTAGCCACCCACATCGGGTGACCTTATCTCTCCCTCCTATTGGTGCCGACTGAGATCCAAAGCACCATGGCTAGTGTCTACCTCTACGACTACAAAATTGAGTTTAGGAGACAGGCCCATTTCATTTATGGAAGTGCTCACAAAATGAATATGTTTCCTAAAATAGCTGACCATTTTTTGAGATGGAAACTTTATTTAAGGAGACAAACCACCTCTAAAAATTCTATTAACAGAGGTGGGTCTCTTACGTGGCCCCCACCTCTGTAAATATACTCAAGGCCCAGCCAAGCCCATATTTGAGCCTTCTATAGGGCTTTTATATATTTGCTAAATTTAGGGTTTCATTCGCTCTCCCTCACTTCTCCAATCCTGTCCTTTACTCTCCCACACTTCCCGCAACCTCCTTCTCTCATGTCCCTCGCAACACCTCTGTTGGTGGCTACGCGCGCAGGACATGACCTCCCATGGCAATGGCGTGTGGCATCCTCCCCGGTGGTGGCGCCCACCACCTCCTCTAAACTGGTGGAGGCACCCTTCACAGCCTCCTCCACCACCTCCATGTCACACCCGGCCCATTGGCCCCGTAGTGGTCCATGTGTATTAATGAGATGTTGTGGAGAGTCTAGTCCCACCTTGGTTATTTAGGGTGGGATAAACCAACATATAAGGCTTCTAGAGTCCATCTCATCATTTTCGGATTAATCATTTTAAACGAAGTGAGGATGAAAGCTTAAGGGGGATGGTGGGAGGTGTGGTTCACTCAGCGTGCAGAGTGGATCTGAGACGTTTGGACTCTGGGGCGTTACAAATGGTATCAGAGCCGATCTTCGCAGCCACGGGTGTGTGCGGGCCAGGGGCTGGACATGGGAGTTCATTGCGCGTGTAGGCTTTGTAGAGTGCACGACGTGGCACTTGTACTAGCACTAGGGGCACGGTCACATGTGCTTATAGGGGAACATTCCTAGTCATCGTTTGCCTGATTGTGGGTATGTTAGGCTCGAAGAGGGCGTCAAGTTCTTTGAGGTGGTGGTGTATGTCACCCCCGGTCTGTTTGGCCCGTAGTAGCCCATGTGTATTAATGACATGTTGTGGAGAGTTTAATCTCACCTTGGTTGTTTGGAGTGGGATAGAGCAACATATAAAGCTTCTAGAGCCCATTCCATCATCCCTGGGTTAATCCTTTTAAGCGAAGCAATGACAAAAGCTTAAGAGGATGGTGGTAGGTGTAGTTCGCTCAGCGTGCAAAGTGGATATGAGCCGTTTAGACTCTGAGGCGTTACACTCCACCACCTCTAAACCGGTGGAGGCACCCTTCACAACCTCCTCCACCACCTCTAGATCCATCGATGACGTCCTCATCAACAACATACACCACCACCATTAGATCCGGTGGCGGCACATTCCACCACCACCTCTAGGTGTGGCAGCGGTGCATTCCGCCACCTCCACCATCACCTATATATCTAGCAGCGACGACGATGGCTAATCCACGATGTGGTGGCAGCACACGGGGAGGCTCTTCTAGCACTCACTACTACAAAATATTTTACCAAGGTGGGTGAGATGTGTTAATCGAGGCGGGCATCACATCCACCGCCACCTGTAGATCTAGTCTTGTTTTGTTGTTGGCCTAAAGTTGTACAAGTGGTGTTTCATATTTTTCCTAATCTTAGTGGTATTTTCCATGGTCACTTTAATCCTCTTGTCGTGTGCCTGCTGCCTCGTAGTTCTTGCTTAATTTGTAGTCAAACCCTTTAGTCATGGTGTTGGGACTTGGAAAAGCTAATTTTTTGTATCTCTCATTTTATTTTATCTTGACTAATAAAACCTATGGCAAAGCTCTTGCAGATCCTTCTAAAAAAACTTTGGCTCATCATGTTTTGAATATTTCCTTAATTAGTTTATTATTTGGAAGGAACTTTGGTAATGGCTATTGAAATGTTATCATGTTGTCTCATATTCATATGTTTGAGAGTCCTATTATACACATATATTAGAAAAGTTGCATGTTTCTTTTGAATAAAACTTACATTAGCTCGGTCAACAAACCACTGGTTGGATTACTGAACTAATCAACCATAACATGACTAGTTTTGTCGCTAGTCTCGCCTTTTGGTCCTACCTTCCATAGTCCTAGACTCCTAGTCATGGCTCCAACAATAGTAGTGGCCCCCAAAAGCAATAATAGTCTAAAAGGAAGCCTCCAATGGGAGGCAAGTGTTCCCTTGTCGTAAAGCCTATGGAAATGTTGATGCCCATGTTCCTCTATAATATGAAGAGGGCTTTCACTTGTAACTTCTGCATGGGAGTTAGTGGAACACTCCACCCAAATTTCCACACACAAACACAGTGAAACTCATTGGAAAAAGAAAAAATAAAGAAAAACTAGGGACTTCACAAAGGTCCACTCATCTAAGTAGCTCTAGAAGAGGCCTCTTGGCCAAACTTCTTTCCTTGGGTCTAAGCATAGCTTAATAATATAGTCATCCTTCCTTACAATATGCATTATCCTTTTATTTTCAAGGGTTATTATCACCGCATGGAGAGTGTGGAGCAGCACTTGGGAGGAAATGCAGCGCTATCAACCTTGTTGCATTATCATCTAAGAGACCTTTGGAAGAGCCCAAGGGGGTCAGTGATCCGTATCGAGGCATTTTCATTGGTGGCCATCTTCCTCTTCTTCATTGTTGTTGCATTTGGATCATGTCGTCGCTGGTCTAATAATTGGATTGTGCAAAAGGCTTCTTGGCTGCGCAAGTGTTATCTCTGTCCCTTGGGACTTACAGCATTGGCCTAATGCAATCTTCATCGGTGAAGAGCGAGATCTTTCCTATATGGGCTGTGTCCTTACTCACCCTCTTTGGTTGCATCGACCCGATCACCACCTATATCGGCCTTGACTATAGGGGTCCACTCTTGAAAATGATATCTCATATTGGCCTCTACTATGGATATGTCCTGTTGATAACTATCTCAACTATGTCTAGTGGAATTGTTAAGGTAGCCATCTGCATTCTGTCTACCATCTCCTTCATGAAGGGCTTTCATAGTTCATTGGCTTTTGTGCATCAACTTCTAACTCGCACAGTCATAGGACGTCTTTCTTACCATCCAGAACCAGCCTATATAGCAAGTGGTGGTGAGAGGCTGAAAGTCCATTTATCTGGTTACGTACAAGAAAAAACTCCCGACGTACAACCCTTTGGTGTGACGTCGGCAGCAAACATGGCTCGCATACGTAGGCTACAACTTAAAGAGGTCACTAGCAATGGCCTAACAATTGAAGAAGTGTGCAGGCTACAACCCTAAACCCATATGGCGATGTGCAGGCGCACATGCAGCATCTCTCGCAGGGCGGCGAGTTCATCACCCATCTCTGGGCCCTGCTCTACCACCTCGGCATCGACGGCTGGGAAAGGGAAGAAGCTCCTCATCAGCCTGCGGCACCCGCAGCAGAGTCATCGAGGGAAGCAGCACAAATCCAAGAGATTGTTTAGTTGGTGCGGTGGCATGCTTAAGCATTCGAGACAAGATGATGCTTCTTATCATCTTATGGATCGCATACTCCACTCAACCGCTCAATCTTATTCGAGTGCTTATTGTATATATTATTATTACTTGTTCGTGAAACCAACCTCCTTTGTAATTTATTTGGACTGCTTGTTCATCCGTAGAGCATATAGGCATGCATGCCACATTATGTATGTTGCCATGTTTTATTTGTAATTGTAATAAATATTCATACAAGATCTGAAACCGATCTTGTCTTGTCGAACACTTGTTTCAGTCCATGTGATTTTTATTATATTGGGCCGCCAATTGAATGTTTATGTCGCTCTTTCTCCTTCGTTTATTAGCATATAACCTGCTGAAATCTCACAATCGCATGGTATCAGCAACATGTGTTCAGAAAACCAAACAGGGCATGCATATGCAACTAATTGAAATGACCAATGACCATTCAGCTTGTATAAAATTCTGAAGCTAGCTAGCATGCCGTGGAAACAATAGCTCGTAGGGTGACCTGAGCTCCTTACCGCGTCTTCTGACTAAATTTGGGTGTCTATTTCTCTTCTTAATGAAAAATCGCCTAGTTCCTCCTAACAATCCATCACCTGCCACTGCTCATGGAATCTTCAGCAACTTACTTCAATTTCTTGATGACGCTGATTACTCTCAAAAACTGCTAGTACATGATTTGTCTGTCCATCAAGAATGGACCCATCGTTTGCTCAACACTGGATTACTGGAACTCAAATAGTCACCAACCGTTCCAGGTTTGCTGTCTTTGTTTTGGCTTACTCGATATACTCTGTTAGTCTGTTCTGCTCCACGGTCTGGCTTAGTATTGTCTCAACAACAATAGACAATCCTTATATTCAGGGAAAAAAAACTTATGTACTTTTATAAATCCATCAAGCCATGCAACAAAAATCTAAATAAAGGTAATACACAACCATAGAGTACTTGTCCGAAACAACTGACAAGGACGTTTAAAGAAACAATGATATAGTGGCAAGCGCCAAGTACCATGGAAATAAGTAGACAAAGGTCTCGATAGGAGAGATCCAACACCGCACCATCCTTCAATTGGAAAATTTAAAACTGAAGAAATAGCAGGGCAATATCAGCTTCAGACATTTTCATCACAAAATATCAGCTTCAGACATAGGGACGGCTTGCCCAATGTCTTCTAGGATGATGATGAATAAATTAAATATACCAGAGATTTTTTCCATAATCTGCAAGTAAATATGTTCAGTTTTGATATATGTGGCTAAACTTCTGACTAATAAGTTCAGAAATAGCTGGACCCAACATTGATAGTACTTCTCTATGTGTATAAAACAATGTCACTTTGGTTTTGTTCTAAGCCAAATGTTATTAAGTCTGACTAAATGTTTAGAAAAAGAGTATCGACATTTGTGGTACATATGCACAAATACATTTCATAACTGTTCCAATTTTATGCATTTGGTACCATAAAAATAAAAATATTATGCATAACCTGAAACAGTTTTTGACTAACTACAAAACTACTAGAATGGCATTTTATTTAGAGACCGACATAGTATACTAAATTAAATAGCCATTACAGTTCATTTCACACAACCCCATTTTGTCCCCAAAATAACATGACAACTTTAATGATATCCATGGTTCCACAAAACCTGAAAACAGGAATACTGGCCCCACATAAATTCCAAGGATTGATATATAGTAACATTACCCACTTGTTATTATTTAATTTCGGCGGCCTCTCTTGGAGCAGAGCATGCATTGGGTGCTCCAACATTTTGCACCAGATTTGCTCCCTGCTGGCCCATCATCCTCCCTTCCGCTGAAAGATGAAAGAGAGAAGAGAGGTCAATATGGTGATTCCAAAATGAGCCCATAGCATATATAGAAGCCCATATATATATAAATATATAATTATGGCAGAGATGCTTTTGGTCACTAGTTTAAAATCTAGCAACAGATTCGAACTTTAGGCTAGCCAATTCAACATTTCAGGGAACATGATCTCTTGAAACTTCACTTTGTACTGTTGGGAAATTTAAAAAAAAATGGAGGAAGACCACTTACATTGCATATGGTAAGAATGACTGTAATATGATGATCCCTCTCCTGTATAAGCAGGTTGGGCTTGGCCTGTCCCAGCAGCATTCTCTATGTCGTTGTTGGCAATGACATTCTTTTGACCCCTGTCTAGAATGCCAGCGTGGGTGAGCAACGCCCACAAGTGTGTTATCAACTCCCCACCTTTTGCCAGGCACTCGATGTGCTTCTTCACATTATCTGATGGAGCGAGGTAGAGCAGCATCTCCGCCCAGAAATCCGCCAGGACCTTCCAGCGGACGCCCTCCTCCATCATCCCCTCAAGTTGCTTCCCCAGCCTCATGCCCTTGTGGAAGATCATCTTCTCGTTTGCTTCAGGCAAACTTGCTGGTGGTGTTTCAGAAGAAAGAGATTCTGCCAATCTGGACATGTCCTCATACTTGTGGATCTCCTGCTTCTCAGTACTATCTAGAAACCCAACTACCTCCTCTACAACTGCCTCAAGTACACGTGTTGTGTCATAGTGGTGGCCAGGAAGAAGCTTTGGTTCCCTCACCAGCAGGTAGGCACAGTATTTGGACAGTTTTGTGGTGATGTGGATATGACGTTCTAGTGCTCCCCCGACGTCGACTCTAGGGACCTTCTTGCAGTAATATGTTGCGATGTGCCAGGTTAGGACGAACTTTGCCTGGTTCTCCCTTCTCTGTGAGCAGTTTGTGCCTGGATGCAGCATGTCGTCGTGCCTGCAAGCCCATAAGAGGTCACCAGCCCCATTGTACATCAGTGATGACTGCCCATTTGTTAGGTTACCTTGAGTACGTTCAAGGGACTGGACAAGTGCCTCCTGTACTTCTGTCGACAGCTCTATAGGTTCCCTAGCCTTCCTATCTCCGGCAGTCCATTCAACACCAAAGAATCTCCTAGTCGCTGGCGGATGCATCGGATAAAGCAAGAACTTAGGTTTCAAACAAGCAAGCAGGAACTTAGATGCATTGGGATTATAGCGTACTGATTCAAGTAGCGAGTACTGCCCAAGCTTTGTTCCGCCAGAAGCATTTGTCTTTCTGAGGAAACCTGGACCAGTAACCATTAGAAATGAACATGCGAACCTTCATAAAAAGATTCTCCTCTACTTCGGTGCTGATAAGAAACTTGAATGCAAGATCTCTTATTCTTGTGTTGTGTGCGTCTTGCTGATCTGCTTGCCCTCTGACCATGTTGTCTCTGACAGAGTGACAAGCCAAATACACTCTGCCCCAAATGGTCGTCCAGAAAAGCAGCAGTTGTAGCCATTCAAGTAGTGCAATGCATGCGAGCAGCAGCAGAGTGATGGCGACATCAGCAGTAGTTGGGCTAGCAAGAGGTGACCAGTTCCTGAAATGCACATGGACAAACTTGGAGTGGGGACTGATTGCCATTATCGCTGACAAATATGCAAACACGAGCAGAAAGAAGCCGAGGTCTGCCCCTGAGCCACTAGTCTGTTGTCCATAATAAACTGCAGCGTACTTGGTGAAGAAGAAATCATACATAAAAGCCAACTCAACCTCAATCACCTTGAAGACCCTGTTGTAGTTGATGGCGCTGCCCTCATTCTTGGAGAGCAGCCCTTTGAAGACGAAATCATGGGTCTTCTGCTGCGGAGATTCCGCACACTCAAAACCAAAGAATCGCCTTCGCAGCAGATGGAAAGGAGAGAATGAAAGGCATGCATCCTTTTCCTCAGAGCTTAGGCCCTCGCACTGCCATATCTGCTCCAAGTCAATAAAGACCTCAGCTTCTCCACCATCTGCTTCGTCATGACGATCACTTGTTACCAGCTGTGTTGCATAAGATGTGCCAGCTTCCAGCTTTGACATGTGGAGGGGCCAGTCAACTATATAATGGTAGCCTTTCATGCTGGCTGGATCATAAGCTGCTCCACTCCTGGTATGCTCCTGGTACATGTAGTCAGCCACCATTTTATTCAAGTTCCATGATCCACTTGCCATTTGACATGCCCGACGTCTGTATCTCCACTTTAAAAAGGCCAATACACCCATGTCAACAAAATGTAAGATACCAAGAGCATTGTTTATTATGGTAACAGCAATCAATCCCACATAAAACATGCAGATAAGTGTCTGATAGATCTGTTCCATTTGTCGGGAGTTGTCATCGAGACTATATGCTGTGATAGAGTCAGTGGAACCAGCCAGGATGTAGAGAGATACGGCCCAAATGGGATACATGCTGCTCTTTACGGGGGAAAACTGCATCGAACCGAGCGTGTATGCTACCAGGGAGGATGACAAGTATGCAGCCAGGACAACCTTTTGGGCAAGGAAGCTTCGGCTTCGGCGGCGCAAGGACCCAAAGGTGGCCAAGAATAGCATGCTCAGAGTAACCACCCCAACAAGCCCCTCGATGTGGAACACTGTTCCCCTTGGGCTATTCCACCAGCCCTGCACGCCATGTGACAAGGTTGTCCATGTACTACCGTTCATGTCCCCAGCACTCAACCAGTGAACCTACAGTATGTGCCATAAGATATATATCATAGCATGATCAATTATATATCCTCAAAGTTGTGGAGCAAACTGATTAATATATTTAATCAATACTCAATACTAATCATAAATTCTAATATAGTACATTTTTTCATGTTAATCATAGAAAAACAGATCTATTTTATTTAGCAGAACGCGAACTAAGTGTGCATATATAACTCAGTTTTGGTTAGCTTTTTTATGATAGATTATGTTCACTGTTCGAGAAAAAGATAGATTATGTTCACTGGGCTGGAATCTTCTACTCAGCACCACTTCACACATTTATGTCCAAATTAAATATCATTATTTATTCTGAGGTGACCAAGAGCAAAGATCTATCCATCCTACAAGGTGTACATGATTTCAATCACTGAATATTCCAGTGCCAAATTAAGGAGAAAGATACGGTAAGATCAAGTGGATAAATCCAATGGATTTGTAGAGACAGCCTGCCTCCACGGGCCGCTGCCACCACTTGTCGGCGAGCAGCGACGGTGGTTCCAGCGGTGGCGGCTTGTGTCGCCCCATGAGTCGCCTTGGTGGAGACGAAATGGGGGTCTAGGAGTGGAAGATATGTCCGTGGGTACAAAAGGTAATGACAGCCCGCCCGTTGCACCATTTGCTCAAATCTTTAGATTTAAAATGGCACCTAAGAATTAGAACCCATAGTTACTACAAGAAATGTCCAGTTCATTATTCAAAGAAATGTATCACGTTCTTAAGTTGATCATGCACAAGGTATGCTAAGCACAACCTAACCTACAAGATTTTTTTTGTAGGAAACATATTGATCAATTGGGGCCCACAACGGTAACGAAACACTAACTACACACATGAAGTATAAAAACCATGGTATCACTACAGGAAATGCTAGCTTTGCCGACTGCCAAATACTTTGCCGACTGTTTTTTTCGACACTCGGCAAAGATCTGCCTTTGCCGAGAGCCATGTCAGGCAATCGGCAAAGCCGGCTTTGCCAAGTGCCTGCCTTTGCCGACTGCCTGGCACTCGGCAAAACCTTGGATTTGCCGAGTGGCAGGCAGTCGGCAAAGTCTGGCGCTCGGCAAAGGATGCCAGTCCTGGACGGCATCCACGTCGTCACCTTTGCCAACTGCCACGCCGTCAGCAGTTGGCAAAGGTGGCAGCCTTTGCCGACTGCCAGCCTGTCCGGCAGTCGGCAAAGGCTCTTTGCCGAGAGCGGCATGAGGCACTCGGCAAAGATTTTTTTTTTGGTTTTCAATCCCAGTTTTTTTCTTTTGCCTTGCTACAGTAAATACATTCTAAATTCTAAGTTTGGGGTAATTTTGATTTGTTTTGCTATATTCCGTTAATTTTTTCTGTTTCTTTGATTTTTTTGGCAACTACAGATTTGAACTGCAGGTACATGAAATATTAGAATCCGGTAATTCAAAAAATGATATTCATGATTTTTGGAGCATGTTGAGGCCGTATGCAGGGCCTCGCGTGAAATTTCGACCATGTTGGTGTCGGAACACGCCGAGTCATGCACGTGAAAAGTATTTTTAAATTTTATAAAATCCAAACGGAGTCCGAAAATGACGAAACCTGACTATATGTCTCGCCATCGCATGTGGAGGCTGTGGTAAAAAATTTGAGAAAGTTTCAAGCAAGTTGTGACGTCGCGTGCCTAAAACCCACGCATCTCCACATGTGATCACAAGGTGATCACATGTGGAGATGTCTAGGTTGTAGACATCCGACGTCTCAACTTGCTTTGAACATTCTCAAATTTTTATCATAGCCTCGACATGCGATGACAACACACCTCGACAAGTTTCGTCATTTTCGGACTTCGTTTGGATTTTATATAATTTATAAACACTTCTACCA
>CM041630.1:3525236-3547812 GCA_023333625.1 Bothriochloa decipiens
CCCGCGCCGCTGGCCCCCTCCCCCCCCGCCGCCGGCACATCGGGTCGTCGCCACATCGGGTCGTCGCCCGATCGAGTACCCGCCGCGGCACCCCCGAGCACCCGTGGCGCCTTGGCTGCTCCAGGCTCCAGCGCTGAGTGCCGTGAGACGGGCCGGCCCGCCGCCGCCGCCGCCGCCACCACCACCACCGCCGGTCGCCCCGCCCCTCCTTGCCATCTCCTCCACTGGTCTAGCGCAGAGTGGTGAGTATTGTTTGGAGAATCATGGCGTTACTGGATGTTTAGGTTGGGTATCTTTGTCGACCTGTTCTGCTGTTCGACGATTTGCTTACCCAACAATGCAGAAGACGTGCATTACCTTCGTTTTTGAACAGCTTCACCTCCTGCATTGATAGTTTTAGATGAGTGGTCAAACATATATGAACAAATAAGACCAAGTTGCAAGCCAAGCGTTTATTGCTTGAGACTACACAGCTATTTTGGAGCTAATCTGCATATTAGCAAGGAAAACATCTGTTATATAACATAGAATAATTTTATTGATAGGTAGACAGTGGTTATCAATTTTGGCAAAGTTTTTGCACAAGATTGCACCTGTTCCATGCTTTTATTGTTCATTAATGATCTCTACACTATATTATTTCTTCAAATATTACCAATTCAGGATAGTACAGGAAAGATGGCACAAACATGCATTCCTAAAACATGAGAGGCTGTGAGACCGCAGATGTTAAAAGATGCCAGAGCAAGCCACACTGCATTTCTTAATAGCAATACAATGCTAGGATTGATCCACATATAGACAAATAAACCTTGTACTGACGGGATAAATGTTTGGAGAGCAAGGTAACTGTATTTGATATGGTTAAACAAGGCCAACATTTATGGCTACAAAAGTGTCAGTTATTAGTAAGGATACAAAATAATTGTAACTAAATCGACAAAAAGTTGACAGCCTCATTTCAGTACCTATACCTATGAAAACCCAAAACTGAAACACTGAACAAAGATGCAATTGCTGGTTTCAGCGGACTGGTAACAAACAGGTTATAGACTCAGTTAGCAGCCATCTACCAACCAGCACTGCATTCCAACTGAACCGAGAAACCAAAGCAGCCTGGCAAGTTACTCAAGGCCACCTTATTACTTTTATTAAAAAGAAGTGAAGTACTAAAACTATGAACATTCTCAAACCCCTATCTGAAACCTGATATTTGAAAGCTCCAATTACTTAGCACATGTGCAACTTATTTACAGGTACGCAAAATAATACTCAGTAACTTATATAATGCATATACGATAAAAACCAAGTAAAAAATGACTGAAGTATTGGTAGAAAAAATGTAAGCATACCATTTGGAATCCCATCAAAAATTGATTGTGTGATCCACCCTTCAGTGACCAACCTTCCTCCCAAGTTAACACCCATGACCTTAGACAGTCCATCCATTGCAACAAAAAAATAAAAAATAGAAAGCCACTTATGGTGTTATGCAAAACTTTTGCTAAGAACTAAATACCCATGGACATCAAAATTGAATTGTGAACTAAACTAGTATAGAATTAAGAATCCACATAGGAAATTTAGTTTAGATATACAGGTAATGAACTGATATATAGGTGACAAATAGCAGCTTCTTGTTAAGTAAGAATCCACACACCGTGCCATGGGTCAATATTTGATTAAGAATACCTAAACCTAGCTAACAGATATCGCTACATGAAGTTGTGGCAACCTGTTATACTCAATCAAATATGGCACAAGCAGGCAAGAAGAGCCACAAGAACTGACCAAGATGCTATCTCCAAACTTAGCCAAACCCCTATCCTTTCTTTAGAACTTCAGGATCTCGAATCTGCAATGGGATAACAAATAGTTAAGGTCAGTTTTCACATCAGTTGCTAGGGCTAAATAGAAGTTCATACATATGACAACAACTACATATATGAAAAAAAGTCATTAGTGAGACTTCATACCAGCTGGCAAGGCTAAATAAAAGTTCATATATGGTGGTAGGCTTAGAACCACATAAGGTGACCAACTTTGTTAATGGTTAATGGAGACAGTGATGACTTAAGAGAGCTCGACAATATTGATAGCGATGACGACGATAGTGATAGTGATGACGATTCCACGCCCGCCATATTGCCGTTCGTGGAGATAATTACGAGGCCATGTAATACTATATTGTTATTATTATGTTCCTTTACAAGTACTTGTCATTTATTTATGCTAACTCTTTTGTTCTTTGTCATTGCAGGCACTCGGCAAAATGCCAGGCGGACGGCGACAGCGGCCGCATCGATCCGTACGCTCGGCGTACCAGGTCCCCCCGCAGGAGACCGCCGACGACGACGAGGAGGAGGAGGAGGTGTTGGCGGGCGGATCGTCCAGTAGGGGGTCCCAGCCCCGCAGCGGACGTCGCAAGGCGACGAGGAGGCTGTCGTTCTCGTCCTCGCAAGGGGGGACGACGACGGGTGACGAGGACCGCGGCGGCGGCGACGACGACGACGACGATGATGATGATGCCGTGCCTACACCAGGCCAGACAGCTTTGACTTCGTCAGGCGTGGCCAAGGTGTACTCACGCGGGCCCACGCTGCTTCCTAGGGTGCAGCCGCAATTCAACAAACGCCCGATGATTACACCCGTGGGCCAGACGTAAGTAACCATTATTGATTTCACTACTTGTTCATATGACATGTTGAAAATCAAACTGCAGATTAACAATTGTTCTTAATGAATCGTGCAGTACCTGGGCGTTTGTGAGCGGAGAAGGTGAATCACGCCATATCAATGGCATCCAAGGCCTCCTGATTAGGGAGTACTACCCTGGCCTTGTTGTCGTGGATGGCGAGTTGAAGGTGCCCATGAGGTGGGCTCACTTCTACCTCGTCAACGTGTCTGGCGAGACCCTCACGGCAAAGATAAAGAGGGCGTTTTGGGTGAGTCTTTCATCACACCGCATTGCTAAATAGTACGCATTCGTCGGACTTCTTGAAACAATGCAATGCTACATGATGTGTCTGTGTGCAGGACTTCTTTACGTGTGAGGAGGGTAAAGCGGACCAGGCGACGCGAGTGCAGGAGGCGGTCTGCAAAGATCGTCTCAAGGACCTATACCATGAGGCTCGCATACAGGCCATCCGTGACTACTACGCCAACATGCATGGAGAGTCCATCAAGAAGCCCCAAATCCGCCAGATCATGAACTCGAGGGAGACCGACCTCACCTTCGCTCAATACATGCAGGTAATTAAGTAGGAAAACATTCGTTTAGATTCCTTCAGTGAAACATTACACTAATCTTCTCGCATGTCAAATACTTGATGTCATGCAGTTCTGTCCGGGGTGGTGCGACAACCATAGGGACTGCTGGGAGGAGATTGTGTGCATGTGGCAAACGGACGAGGCGTACGTGAGGCGCAACGACCGTCGGGGCCGCCGCCTGCAGATGTGAGGGGTGCCACACCACCAAGGGAGCCAGCCCCTCCCAACGTACATGAGAAGATGGGTATGCGTCCGTTCATATCTTTTTTCTAGCCCTCAATTATCATTACTTGTAACCAAGTTTCTGTTTTCAATGCAGACGTAGGCACACGGTGGGCAGAAAATCAACCAGTTCACTGGGTACCTCCTCTCCCACAAGGGCAAGGCGACAGTGCCAGACAACGTCTACAACCCGGAGGACGGACCCGAGGCGTACAGCAACCCCACCGCCTACGAGAAGGCGACCGAGTACACCGCCGCGGCTCGCCAGCGCTACGAGGAGACGTTCGACCCCACCGTCGAGCCCATGGACACAGACCTCCTGCAGAGGTTGGGACCAGGGAAGCAGCACGGCCGGTACTACATGGCCCACAGCGCCATCGACCCGTCCGAAGCTCCCACGCTGAGCCAGGTTCGATCCAGGCCCACGAGCTCCACCGACATCCCCATAGCGTCTCGGCAGCCGAGCATGTCGCAATTCCAGGTAAGTGTGGTTTCGTTCGTCGTTCACTCGTTTCACACCTATACTTACAATCAACACTGTGGATGTAATATTGCAGGCCCAGGTGCAGGAGCAGATGACGCAGATGCAGGCGCAGATGCAGGCGCAGATGCAGGCGCAACAGATGGCTTACCAGCAGCACCTGACAGCCGTGCAGCAGCACTACAATAGTCAGATGTAGGGCTTTGTCGGCTACTTGCAATCCCTGCAGATCCCCGGGCCACCTCCACCGCCTGAATTATTCGCTTCACCGCCTCCTCCACCGTCTTTTCCTGTGCCTACTCCTGTCGCTCCTGCAGGGACCCCAGTGAGTACATTGACTCTTGCTTTAGCTTGTGCATCCATCCTGCAGATACTAATGACATCACTTGGCCTTTAACTTGTGCAGGTACAGTCGATGGGTTCGAACCCGTCTCCTAGAGGTGCCGGCCCTCAGATGATGCCGTATCCAACTCCGGGTGGCCCTTCTCCACTGTATCCACCTCCGTGTGGCCCTCCTACACCTTACTCGTGGTCGGTGGGTGGAGGGTGGCCTTACTGGTCGGCGCCGCGTGATCCAGGGTGGGCTCTGTGGGAAAACCCTGGGGGCTCTGGGGACGGACAACCTGACGGCTCCGGGGACGGCGCGATGAGCTAGGTACTTGTCGCTTGTGTTATGCTCCTGGACTTGAGTATCGTCGAAGTCTCTGTCATGTATTTCTTTTCTTCGTGATGGACCTAGACTTGTTGTGTTGAACTTCATGTGATGGACCTCGACTTGTGGTGTTCGACTCGTTACGTTGAACTTCATGGTTGTAATGGACTTGTGGTGGTGATAAGAGATGCTATTGTGAGATATATGTGTTATTGTGATATATATGGTGACGGTGCTGATAAATGTGATGAAATTATGATATAAATGGTGCTACTTGTGGTCCTGGTGAAATTATGATATAAATTATGATTTTGCAATGTTTGGATGCAAGAAAACAGAAAAAAAGGAAAACAAAAAATTTTCCCAGCTTTGCCGAGTGCTGACACTTGGCAAAACTGGAGAATCTGGCCAGAAAATCCTCAGCTTTGCCGAGTGCCAGAGCAGCACTCGGCAAAGGGGTCATTCCTTTGCCAAGTATCAGCACTCGGCAAATAATTTTTTTTTGCCGAGCGCCGAGCTGACACTCGGCAAAGAAACTTTCAAAAAAAATTAATTTTTTTCTTTGCCGAGTGCCGCCCCGTCAGCACTCGGCAAAGCCAGCCGTTAGGCTGACGGTGCCACGTGGCTTTGCCGAGTGCTGACGTGGCACTCGACAAAGGCTTTGCCGACTGCATGCCACGTGGCACTCGGCAAAGCCGCCTTCGCCGACGGCTTCTTTGCCGACAGCCCTTTGCCGACTGCCACGTGGAATTGCAGTCGGCAAAGCCTTTGCCGACTGCATTTCTGCCTTTGCCGAGTGCGCATTGCACTTGGCAAATCACCTGTCTCCCGTAGTGTATACATATATATTCGAGGTCTAAGCGTATAATAATTATGTCATATCCGACTTCTAATTAAGCTAAAATTAAGCATGTACACTACATGATTATATATTCCAAAATATGTTGAATTCAAACTGTGAATAATTAAAACCTTGTATCACATACAACAAAGATAAATAGTCTCTTGATGGGAAAATATGACAGCAAGAGACACAAGTTTATCGGTCTAATTCCATACCTGGTTACTCATCTGTTTGGACGAACAAGGGCAAATGGATGACGATGACTTCGCAGAACCAGTGCCCAATGCAATGCCCACTTCTAAACGTTACAGGTACTCTACTACTATTGCTGTCAACAAGAAAAGTGATGAGTATCTCATCTCTAGCAGCAGGACACCCTTGGAACTTGTGATTACACTCAAGGAATAAGATGTATGCCTTAGGAGTTGAGGAAAGAGTTCAGCACTGTGGTCACTTTAGCTTAGTTTAAGGAAACCAAGGAAAGAAAAAAAAATACTGTAAGAAAACTCTTCACGCACATCTTTCCATGAGCATCAAAAAAGAAGATTAGCGATGGAGGATTGGATGGGGGAAGGTTGTCCAGTTGTGTTTCTTTCCCTAACCTAAACCATTCCTCAAAAGTAGTGCTAGCCATATTAAACTAGAAAATTATTGGATATTCTCAGTTATAAAAACTTTGTCAGAAAACTTATGATCTTCAAGAACAAGGCTGCACTAGCCCAGATTTACATAACATTGACAAGCTAGATGAGCCTGACAGCCCTGACCAAGAGCAACAAAATGCTAAACGGAACTTCCATTTCACATATATTGTTTGGTATGCACCCTGCTAACCCCTGCAGTTCTGTCGCATAGCTGATTGCTTACCAAAATCTTCAGAAACTTTAGGGCTACCTGTTGAGTAAAATTATTCATGGGTTTGCACTATGAGACTGAAAAACATTTTTTTTACTACAATGAGATATAAAGATACAACGGTGAACTCATACTGCCCATAGCACGATAGATGTTACTCAACCTGAAAGGTCGCTTTATTTTCTTGATCACATAATTCATGTTGTTGCACCCTCTTTAGAATTCCAGCATGAAGAAGCAAGGCCCAAACATGACTTAGAAATTCTTCTCAATTTGCCACAAGTTGGATGTGAGCTTTTGCATTGTCTGATGCAAAGGATCATCTCAGTCCAGAATTATGCTAGCAACTTCCAGTGCATGTCATCTCCTATCTCCTCAAGCAGCCTTCCAAGAAGGATCCCTTTAGGTAAAATCCGCTCATCTGAAGGTTGCATGTTACATGTTCTCAACGTTCTGTAAAGTAAATGCAATATCGTCTCCTTAGAGTACATCTCAGCACCTAAAATAGTATTCTAGTGTCAGATTCGTCATAAGGAAGTAACTCTGGGATCTCCCTATCATGAGACTCCGCAACCTCACAGTTCAGTCGCCATACACCCAATTAACATGGTGCAGGTGTTGTACTCCTGCTGGCATGCCCATAGAAGCCCATGCTGCACATTGCGTTGCAGTGAGAATGTGTCATTCAATAGGTTGCCATTGCTACATCTGAAAGTATGAGAAACTTATAACTTCACATCCCTCGTCAACTGAATATGTTTTGGCATGGGAAGATCAGTTGATCTTGAGGATACTATATGGTATTCAAGATACTCTCACCAAAGAAACGCCAAGACATGGATCCTATAGTGTCAAAATAAATGTACAATTGGCCATACAAATCCTGTAGTAATACATGCTAGCCAATCTTATGTTGCCAGTACGTATTCGAATATCTGAGGAAGCTGCTTAAAATCTATTGAATCCAAATGGGATGTCTTTCCCAGAGATAGAACGAGAACTATGAACAAGATGTACTTTAGCCCAATCAGATGACAAGTAAAGATAAAGCTGTAGCAGCTCTAGTAATAAAAGTAGTAGCATGATTAGTACTTCAGCAAAGGGGGGTTGATGGTGTAAGCCAACCAGAGGGAGTGCCTGATGTATGTGTTGTTGGAGCAGCGCCGCCACCAGCCAAAGACAACCTGAACTGTGTGAGTAGAACCGATAGCATGAAGAACACTTCCATGGCGACGATGCCTCTTTCTGTGTGCAACCAAGAAGAAGAATCTTCAGCAGCCTTTGTCGCGCTTACTTTGGATTCACTTAGGTGCAAGATAGTCCATGCAGTCGCCATCTGCTTACAGGGTTAATTAATCTTGCAACCATGTTGACAGATAGGTTCCGCTTCAGTTCTGTTGGGTAATGTCTGCATCGAACATATCAATAGCAGCTGTTAATAATGAATTGCGAGATTTCAGTTATAATGACCCGTACAGAGTACAAACACACCTCCCTCCAGTCTGGTTTATAAGGCCCCGTCAGACAAGGTTTCTACTCTCTTCGTTTCTAATTATAAGTCATTCTAAGAATCTTGGAGAGTCAAAATATCTTAAGTTTGCCAAAATTATAGAAAAATTATAAAGATTTATGACACCAAATAGGTATACTATGAAAATATCACTAACGATAACGAAGAATCTATTGATGCTTAGTTGATATCTTAATTATTATTATCTTATTATATAAATTTGGTTAAACTTGAAATGATTTGACTCTTCAAGATTCTTACAATGACTTACAATTTGAGATGGAGGGAGTAGATTATAATTTGACCATTCATTTATTCTATATTATATCTTTTTATGATTATAAATTATAAAATAAAATTACGATCATTGGATAGTATAATAATTGATTAAATCCTAACCAAACTTAGTACTAAAAGACAACATTATATACTAACCAAATCAATCAGGCAAAGTAAAGACAGAGTTGATAGCGTGAAATTAAGCATACCGTCAACAGATCTTCTTGAGGAGAAGATGATGGTGCGGTGTGGCATCAGTAGAACAAGATTGCTGATTTATAGCTGGTGCAGTCTGACGGGTGGCCCCTCCACCACTGAACCTCGGATCAGATTAGACTGTTTGCAAGTGAGGCGGATCCAGTCCATCGTAAGCAGCAGCTTGAGTATTACCGTCCGAGTGGGCGGATCCATCAAGTTGAGTCGGTGGCCTGGCCAATGGCCAGCGTCACCTGGACTTGGGAATGCGTAGGTCTCTGCGCACGGGAACAGCCAATTTGCCCTCAGACTTGAGAAGCTGCAAGTTTTCCTCAGGTCGCAGCCAAAAAGCACCGCATGCAGCCAAAAAGATTGTTGAGCGTCAGACCATGAGCATGAGGCACGGGGGGTTCTTCTAGGGCCATCGTGCTGAATGCTCCCCGGAGACGGAGAGGATGGCTAGGAGACGACGGAAGCAAGGGCAGAGCGTAGCAGCGAGGGCTGTGCGGGCGCCGGCCAGACGAACCCACCGGCGGTACCACCGCGGCGCCCATGCGGGCTCCAGCAGTCTGCCAGCTTGACTGGCTCAACAATCTGGGCCTACCGGGCCTTCAAAGGCCAGCCTATGCTATGCAGGCCCAGTGGACTGTTTGTAGTTTTTTTTTTAGGGAATACTCCCTCCGTCTTATAATAACTCAACGTTTAGGATAAAAGGGGGCAAACTAGCAGAGATGTAAAATTACCATTTTGCCCCTTGAAAAGAGCTGGCACCCAGTGTGCTACTTGCAGGTCACCACATATTTACAAGCCACGTGTCTAAGAATACTGGTACAAGTAGTCCAAGTCACACACAAATATAGAAAGTTGCAGGCTTCCAGCACACTACGTGGCCACGAACAAGCCACATAACAACATTACAGAAAGTTCCAGGCTTCCAGCCCTTGCGCGGGAGCAACTAAAATTTGAATGAGAGATTTTGGCGTCATGCTGCTCACTATAAAATGGCTTCAAATGCACCTGAACTTGACGAACCCGTCACCAGCCATCCACAGTTCCACACACTCCAAATCCACCCAACTCCATAGCTCCATACCATGCACTCAAGCTCCATCTTCAACCATGGCCATAGATCTAAATACACTACCACATGAAGAAAGTGAAGAACCCTCTATAGCCTGCAAGATAACTCCATCTTCAGCCATAGCCATAGATATCAACACAGTACCAAGGGAAGAAAGCGAAGAGCCCTTACCAGACCTAAATGAAGAGCTTAATGATGATGATGATGGAGATGAAATTCATTACCTCCAGGAAGATCAGTTGCACCTCATCCAAGAAGCACAAGTGCAGCCACTCAGAGGTCAGTCCTACTATCTCCAGGAAGAGCAACATGGTGGTGTGCATGCCATCGATCTCAATATTCCTGCTTCTGAGGGGCAAGAAGAAGAATCTAATGAAGGTAATGCCTCTCTTAGTTCCATTACAAAAAGAAAGTAACTACATTGTGAAAACACACCTTTCAGTCTTCAGTGAACTTATATGCCCCACCCTATTGCAGTTCTTGTTGTTGGGGAACTCCAGCAACAAGACAGAGATTTCAACTTTGATGCTCCACATGAACAAGATGGTTTTGATCTCAACTTACCACCTTCTGATCACCAACATCGACTCACTAGGTTGACACAGTTTTTATATTCAGCCAGATTAAATGCAAGCATGCATATTTTTCTGCTATCTGAGTGACAAACCATTTGGCCATATAAAAACCATCCTGCTGAGACGAATACCCATCCTGCACAAATCATATTTGAAGAAATGTCATCAAACTAAAAGAACCATCATACAAGATTATTTGTTCTAGTAAACATATGATGCATTAATATATCCAGTCCAGAAATGATTAACAAGCCATGTCGGATAGCTCAAACTTAGCAACAACTTTTTAGCAACTGCTATCTCAGACTTCTTTTTTTTCAGACATGATCGAGGACATGCACGACTATGGTGTGTATGCTGATGATGTGGACATAGTCTTTGAGTAGGAGGAGTTGGAGGACTCAGATATTGAACAAGATCAACATACAAACACAAATAATAGACGCAAGTGCAGAAATTTGACAGACACTGAAAGGCAGCAAATATATGAAGCATTGCTTGAGAGAAGTAATCTTGGCAAACTAAAAAAGAACACAATGAATATAGTGGCCAACATGTTTCAGGTCAGTAGGTATCAAGTGCGTGCTGTTTGGCGAAAAGCTAAGTGGTGTCGTGCACAAGGCATACCGGTGGATGTTAGATCACGGAGGAAGAATTGTGGCCGCAAAAGGATCCATATTGATCTAACAGAAGTTCTTAGAGTTCCCTTGCGTCAGAGGAGGACAATACGATCTCTAGCTAAAGCTATTCATGTAGACTGGAGGACTCTGCATAGACGGTTCAAGGAAGGCCTCCTACGACGCCACTCAAGCACCCTGAAGCCTTTGTTGAGTGACAACAACAAGAAAGAAAGGCTACGATGGTGTCTGTCCATGTTAGATGAAAAGACACTGCCTAACGAACCCAAATTCCGTGACATGTACAACATCATCCACATGGACGAGAAGTGGTTCAACACCACATCCAATTACATGACGTGTTATATGGTTCCCGGGGAGGAGGATCCACACAGGACTGTGCAAAATAAGAATAGTATTGGCAAAGTTATGTTTTTGTCAGCGGTAGGAAGACCAATATTCGATGATGCAGGCAATTGTATTTTTGATGGCAAGCTCAGATTGTGGCCATTCGCTAGAAAGGTACATCGTACACTTTTTTCATTTGCATTAGTTATTGTGCTACACATTTGTGATCCTTACATGGTTTCATTTACTATAGGACCAAGCAAAAAGGAGTCGTAATAGAGGAAGGGGGGCCCCAGTCACCAAACCTATGAAGGTAGATCGGGCTACTATGAGGTCATATCTGATCGGTCACGTTCTGAAAGCTATTGTTGAACGGTGGCCACGGGAACTTAGAGGACAAACCATTTATATTCAGCAAGATAATGCCCCTTCACATGTGCCAGAAAATGATGAGGAGTTTAGGACTGCAGTGGCACAGACAGGACTTGACATACGACTCATCAATCAACCTGCCAATTCACCAGATTTGAATGTTCTGGACCTAGGGTTCTTTAATTCTCTCCAATCCTTAACCTATGATACGGTGTCTAGGAACTTGGATGACCTCATTCAGAATGTGAAAAATGAGTTTGATAAGTATGATCCAGAAACTTTGAATAGAGTGTTCCTGACACTACAAGGGTGTTTGATTGAGGTGATGAAAGATGGCGGGGGAAATAGGTACAAGGTTCCTCACATCAACAAAGATTGACTGCAGTCACTAGGCATGCTTCCTAGAAGGCTTCGTTGTGACAGAAAGCTATATGAGGATGTGTTGGCATCGTTGCGAAACTAATTATATCATGTTCTGTTGTGATTTTGGGAATTTTGGTAGCCTAAGACAGTGTTAATCATGTCTGTTAATGCTATAAATAAAGCAAGGGTCTATGGACATGTTAATCATGTGCGGTACTGTAAAGTTGAAAACTGCATAATTTGTGCTAATACTGTACTGTACTATGAAGTAACGCATGTATATTTGGTAATGTTAATCATCTATGGTACTGCTGTACTATAATAGAAGGCAGATGTAGTGTGATCACTTGTATAAGAGCTAGTCAGGTCACTTGTATGAAAGGCTTATTAAAATCATCACAGAACATAAGGAGCCGTCATCACACATTGATTAGCATTTTATAAATACAGCACACTTCATCAGTACACTAACAGCAGTTCATCCTAGGACTAAAAGCACGTTATTTATCTACAGAAAGTGACAACCTGCACATACATAAAGCACTTCAGGTACTACATCACCCACCAGCTTCCTGGCACCAAAAGCACATCATCGAACCAACAGCAAATAAACTAGTGGGCGGGGGTGAAGAAAATAGGCACCATAACCTTATACATGTCGATGAAGCATTCGTGGTAGACAGGTTCCATCTTGGAAAGAACCTCGGCCAAGAGGGCAGCCACTTCTGGGTGCAGGTCCTCGCCAAGCACTTTTTTGGCCAGGCGCGCAGCTACCTCCGGCTTCATGTACACGCTGGTTTTCCCGTCAGCGCCCACCGCAGGGGCTAGATCGACGGTGGCAGCCCCGTCCGCGGCCACTGTAGGGGCCAGATGGACGGCGGTAGCCCTGACCGCGGCCACAGCAGGGGCCAAATCAGCGCCGGCAGCCCCGTCCGCCGCCACCGCAGGGGCCAGATGGACGCCGACTGGCCCATTTGCGGACACCTCAAGGGCCTCCTCTTCATCTTCGGAGTCAGGGACGTACACCTCGCCCTGGGAGTTGAAGCGCAGGCCAACCCTCTTGAGTGGGCACCCGCGAACGTAGATCCATGGCTCCTCCGTCGAGTAGGCGTTGGTTGATTTCACCGTTGATTCGGCGGCGCGTGGCTTGACGAGGCCGCGGATCTCGTGCTGGGGCTTCAAGAGGTCAGCACCGGCGGCCCCGCCCATCTTGCCACCTTCATGCATCCGCCGGCTGCGTCGGCGCGCGCCCGCAGCCATGGTCACGCAGGGACGAGATCTTCGATGGATGGGGAAAATGGGGAAAGTGCGTGCGTGGTTGTCACTTTCTGTAGATAAATAACGTGCGCAGGGACGAGATCTTCGATCGATGGTAGTAGTGCGGGTGGTGTGCAAGGGAAGGAGACCAGGGGAACTTTTCAGAAGGGAAAGGGAGAGAGAGGCGTGCGTGGTTGGGCTTCATCGGTGGAGATTTTTTTTGTTTTTCCTTTTACGTTAACAGCCGGTGGGCCTTCAAACGTGTGGACGACGGCAGCTTACTCCCTGATTCATTTTACTGGACACAGCTTTGTAACAGGAGCAGCAGGCTGGCACAGATGGATAGAGCCCTATATTTTGAGATTTTTTTTGAACCGTAGATGTTGAGTTAAATTAAGACGGAGGGAGTAGTTTTATTTTTGGATCCTCTCCACTCGTTTTGTAAAGTTGAATTTTAAATCACACAACTTTTAAAATTGTTTATGTCTGATGAGGTGGTACAAAATCAACCATGAAGAGGAAAATTAAACTTCTTTGGTAGTATAGGTAGGTATTTCAAATAACACTCTTTTAAAATATTTTTTTCTAAAAATTTATGCAATTAAAAATCCTAAAGTCTAGTTTAATCTTAGAAAATTCATAGAAAGTTTATTTCAGCTCATAAATTATGAAAACATTTCAATAGTTTTTCTAAAAACTTTTCAGCCTATTTGTGTTATTGTGTTCTAACATGTGTGGGTGTTTGTGTCCTTGCAAAAAAAAAGTGCAGGTGTGTGTGACCCCCACTAAGATATTTGACCACACCACTAGGCTTAGCGGCTTCCGAGTTCTTGAGGGCCATTGTAGCCAGGCAACCAGTTGTGGTTTCAATTTCTGTGAGTGGTGGATAAAATTTCAGCACTACAATGGCCCTCATATTATCAGACCATGATGTCATGATAGTTAGCTATTGATAGGATTTTGTGGGTAATGCCTATTGGATCGCAAGGAACTCCTACGGACCCAACTGGGGTAGCGGCGGCTACATCTACATCGAGAAAGACATCAAGCGACACAATATCCTTAGCTCTATGTCGCTTAATTAGTAGTCGAAATCAACTTCTTGTTTTTAGTTCACTAGAGCAATCAACGTACCTCTTCTGTTAGTTTTGTTGCTAAGGTTTGGCAAAGTTTCCTTGGGATCAAAAGGGCCAATGCCCCCCCCCCCCCGGCCGAAGCTTGCATATTCCATAGAGGTCTCTGTAGGGGTGACAAATTCCTATGCATTGGGATAACCTTATTGGAGTGAAGTTGCAATCACTATCTTTTTTCCAACCGAGTCACCCATTTCCATTTCACGAAATAGAAATACAAGAGTTTGATACATGCCTCAGATAAGATCAGCAGAAACAGAAAAAAAATCGGCCGAGCATCCCAACTCATCCTGGGAGATGCTCCGACCCAAATAAAGGAAACAACTAGACCGGAGAACTTAACCAAAAGTTTTGAACTACAAGCAACTTCCACATTTCCTCTACCAGCTTTGCCAAATCTTCATGTCTTGAACCTACAGCTCTACTTAATCAGATCACAATACGCCTTTGGGCTTGCAAAACACTTCCTGAGCCATCAACAAGATTATCAGGCATGATCAAAAGGTTTCGCCGGTTGCTTTGCGTCGCCAGAACCTTTTTTGCAACCTTCAACATACTTTCTGCACCTTCCTTTAGCATAACTTTGTCCTCGTCAGAGTATAAACCTGCCCAATATTTCAGTACAGCACACATGTAACAAATGATAGCAATAGGATTTTTAATCAACTTCTTATCAAACACTGCTGGACTTCTATACTTCCATATAGACCAGCAAACAGCAGCTATACCCCACAAGTGGACCTTCTTTCCATTAGAGAACCATTTCTCACACCAAGTCTAACATTGATCAAAGTTTCCAGGAATATTATCAGCTGCAAAACATTTTGCTACTACAATCCAAATCACTCTGGCAATAGGGCATTGGAAAAACAGATGATCGATAGTTTCTACGCAGTCACAAAAAACACAGGTAGGATCGCCCACCCAATTTCTCCTTCTTAGGTTGTCTTTAGTTAAAATAGCTCTGTTGGCTATTAACCATAAGAAAATTTTAATTTTTTCAGAAACTTTCCCTTTCCAAATTCTCTTATAACAAACCCCATTAGAAGAAGAGCGCTGTGCATCATAAACAGATTTAACAGTAAATGTGCCTTTCTTCCCAATGGCCCATCCCACTTTGTCGCACTCATTAGTTAACTGCCATTGTACAGCATCAGACCATATCTTTGCCCATTCAGTTCTAAGTTTAGTATGTAACCATCTCCTAAAAGTAATTTGTATATCATTTTTCAAAGCATCTTCAACAGAAATGTTTTTTTGTTCACATAATTCATACAAAATAGGAGCCACAGTTGCAAAAGAGAGGGAATATACCCAAGAATCTAGCCAAAATCTAGTGAGATTACCTTTCTCAACAGACACAGTTTTTCCCTGTAAATAGATGTTTTTAACTTTCAACATATCAGATCATATGGGTGAATCATCAATTTTATGCCCAACTTCATGAATATTTTTATCATTCAAATATTTGTATTTGATAATATCCTGCCATAAACCTTCCTCCTTTTCAAGTTTCCACCACCACTTACATAACAAACTAATATTCATTTTTCTTAGATATTTAATACCCAATCCACCTTTTTTATTACTTCTGCAAACAACTTCCCACTTAATGAGATGATATTTCTTTTTGAGTCCTCCGCCTTGCCAAAAAAAAGTTCTTCGAGTTTTGTCCATTTTAGCGATTGTTGTTTTTGGCAAAAGGTACACAAACATGTGATATATTGGTGAATTGTTCAAACTAGTGCTTATCAATATAGATCTGCCAGCTATAGACAGTGTTCCACCTTTCCAGATATCCAACCTCTTAACCCCTTTTTCAACTAAATGATCCCAATCTTTTACTTTCAACTTGCTAGGAGAGACTGGTACACCCAGATATTTAATAGGGAAAGTGCCTACTTGACAGCTGAATAAATCAGCATATTTTGTACCCCATTCACCGTCATCATTGATCATGAAAATTTCACTCTTATTAAAGTTTATTTTTAAACCAGCAACCATCTCAAAGAGGTATAAAAGAACTTTCATATGAGTAGCACTCTCCAAATCATTTTTTAGAAACAAAATAGTATCGTCGGCATATTGTAAGATGGCTACTCCCTTGAGAAAAATATGTTCAATAAGACCAGTAATCAAACCTTTATCTTGAGCTAACATTACCATTCTAGTCAAACAGTCAGCCACAAAATTAAATAAAATTGGAGACAGAGAATCTCCTTGACGAACTCCTTTATGACTTTTGATGTAAGAGCCAATTCTATTATTAACCTTCACACTCACAGTCCCCCTAGAAACCACCCTTTTAATCCACATACACCATCTAGCATCAAAACCTCTTTTTTCCATGCAATCAAACAACTGATCCCATTTAACTTTATCATAAGCTTTTTTAAAATCAATTTTCAGAATAACACCCACTTCCCCTCTTCTTTTAGTCTCATGAATGATCTCATGTAAACACATAATCCCTGACATGATATTTCTATTACTCATAAAAGCAGTCTGAGTAGCATGAATAAGCTTTGTAGCAACTGATTCAAGTCTAATAGTCAGTGTCTTAGTTATCAGTTTGTACAAACAATTAAGCAAACATATAGGTCTAAACTACTGGATCTTTAGAGCATATTTAATTTTGGGCAACAAAGTTATCACACCATAATTCATTCTACAAACATATATTTTATGATCATAAAAGTCATCAAACAGCTGTAACACATCCATCTTAATAATGTCCCAACATTTTTGGTAAAACTCTATAGGTATCTTATATGGGCCTGATGCTTTATTTTTTTCCATTTGGTCCAAAGCAAACTTGATCTCCTTTTCAGAGAAAGGTCTACACAGCCATTCATTATCATCAATAGTTACTTGGGGAACACACTTCCAGAAATCAGAGTCAAGTTGAAAATCATTCTTCTCAGGTGGATCAAACAGCTCAGAATAAAAGTCAGAAACTAGAGATAGTAAATTTTCTTCACCCTCTACCAGTGCACCATCCTTCTCAAGACATATAATATTATTTTTTCTTTTTCTACCATTAGCTATTTTGTGAAAAAAGTCAGTGTTATTGTCCCCTTGTAATAACCAACTCTGATGACTCCTTTCATGCCAATACGATTCTTCTTCCTCTAAACTCTTCATATTTTCACAAATAAGCCAAGTTTTCCTGTCAATTTGTTCATCCTCCAAACCAGCAACCTCTTCAATATTTTCTAAATCAACAAGTTCATTTTGATATTTTTTCCTCAACTTTCTCATAGAACCTTGCAAATTAAACCCCCAACCTTTGAAGAACTGCTTGAATAATTTTAACTTTTGTTGGATCTTATCTAAAGAGGACCTAGCTCTACAAGGTCTCTCCCAAATTCTCTTAACTTGCACAAAAAACTCAGGATTTTTAAACCAACTTAAGTCAAACTTGAACTGAATAAAAGGTAATTTTTCATAGTTTTCATAACACACAATGAGAGGATTATGATCTGAAACTTCTCTAGGTAACCTTTTCACCATAGCTCTTGGGAATATATCTTCCCATTCTTTAGAAACCAAAATTCTATCCAATTTTTCAAGCACAGGGGGTTCCTGGTTATTGGACCATGTAAAAAATCCCCCATACATAATTAGCTCTCTTAACTCATAAAAACTGATTAAGGAGTCAAACAGTGGTGTATGTCTATGAATAGCACCTCCATTGTTTTTTTCAAAAGAGAATATGATAATATTAAAATCACCACCAATGAGAAGTGGTTCCTTACTTGATGCACAAAAGTAAGATAGTTCAGCTAGAAAAGCCATTTTCTTATCTCCCTGAGCAGCGCCATATACCACTAAAAGGTTCCATTTTATTCTAATAACTTTGCCCCATAAATTCATTTGCAGAATAAACTATCCTTGTTGAAAAGAACCCACATCAAACCTTTCAATCATGACACCAACTAAGATTCCCCCAAATTTACCCACACAAGGATTGTATAACCACAAATAATCCTGTTTTGGATCAAACATTCTCAACAACCTCTCAGGACACTCAGCAACCATAGTTTCCTGAATACCAATAAAGTTAAATTTATATTTCAAAATTAGATTTTTTAAGAAAGTGGAGATACCTCTTTTTTTGAGGCCTCTACAGTTCCAAATCAAACCACTAACTATCATTTTTTCCTTTGTTTTCTTTTTTTGTTTGGATTCCTAGGAGTGGACACACTCTTAGATTCTTGCAGTCCAGGACATTCCTGGCCCTGCTTCTTCCCTTTGGGAGAAAGTTTAACCTTCTTTTTATTTCCAAAACCACCACTTGACTTACAAACAACTAACATAGCATCCACATCAGAATCATCCATACTTTGCCCATCCTCAGAGATAATTTCATTTTCAGGATTGAACTCATGAATTTCCTCTATATCATTCCTATAATTCACTTTGTCATGTTTATCATATAAGTGTTGCCTAGCATTTTCAACCTCTTTAATCATGTCAAAAGCATCAAAATTGTCATTCCTAATAGACACACCCATCACATTTGCAATATTATTCAAAGTAGAATTGTCTAATGAAGCTATTTTGAGAGATTTATTATTGTTACCTTCTAAAGATCTTTTCTTAGCAGCTGCTTCATTCTTCTCCTGAGTAGTTAGGATGAATCTCATTCTTGAGTCTGTCACTCCTTCTCTCTTGCAAGTATATTGGCTTGGTACCCTTCTTGCAGACCTCTCCATTATCCATTGTTTTCTTCAGATTACCCACAAAATGATCGTTCCCAGCATCCATCTCCACCTCCTTGTTCTCCACCGTGCTTAGATTCTCTTCCTCATGAGCTGAATGAGTATGGACCACATTGACAGTATCATTATCTGATGGAATAAGGGTTCCATCCAGAGATCTTGTCATATCCCCCATAGAGTTATCTTCAACAGTTAAAGAACTTTCTTGAGATGCCAACAGACTTTCCATCTCAACCATTGGGCTGTCAATCTTCCCTATTTGAGAGCTCCCCCCATATTGAGCACTGTCTTGAGACACCTTGTCATCAGCCAAGTTATTCCATTCCTTAATCAAAGAGATGTTTTCCTCAATCAGCACCACTTTCCCCACCTGTAAGGATTTAGATTCATCAAATGACTTCATCTGACTCACTTATTGACTCATCTCCTCATCCCTCATGACACCCTTCATGTTCAGGAGCAACATAAGCCTCAATCTTCCTTAGCTTGTCACTCAAGGTTTCACTATCGACCTAAGAATCCCAGCTTGAACCTATAGCTCCTTCACAGTCCCATCCACTAGAGATTTACTGTTTCCTCCAATCATTTCCTTTGGGGTGTGCACCTCATTATCATCAGCAATGTTAATTACAACATCAGAACTAACAGAGTTCATCTGATTTCTCTTCTGATAATTCTTAGTGTTACTAGTACCAGCATCAGCAAACTATTTGCCACCATCCTTATCCAAACCATCTTGTGTTGCTTGACTTGTCCCTTGACCATCAAATTTAGACTTCTTGTTGGGTGGTGGCTGACCACTAACTCTGATGCCACTGGTCAAAGTTTTGATTGGTTTTTCAACAGGTTCTTCTCTTGTGAATGTGAAGTCATATTCATACACCCCAAATGAGCTTCAGCAACCCTTGGCACCCTCATCAGATTTCCAGAAGCAATTCTTACCCTCACATAGTCAGCCTTGAATCTTGTTTTCTCATCAATCTCCAAAGCTTTGCCAACTAACCCTGCCACCTGAGTAATAGTCTTGATTGATCTCTGATCAGTTGGGATTTCACCTACTCTAAACCAAGCTTGTTCTAACATACCCTTGGATACAGCCCTGTAAGTTGACTTCTCAATTTTCATCCTGGCATCCACTTCATTCATGGTCATTTCTTTGATTCTTACCTACTCTTCTAAAACAGCAGCACTGGGGAATCTCATCAAAAATCTATTAGGTTCAAATTTCCTAGCATTCCACTTCCAGGGGTGATCCCTCATGAGATATTTCATCTGTTGCTCAATTTGCTTGACAGTAGTCTGTCCCTCCAGTATGAGAACCACCCCCATAGAGTCTTTTTCTTTTGAATCGCTGGTATCAATACATTCCTCAAAAAAGAAACTCTGGTCCTCCACCTAGGCAGTGTAACGTCCCGCCTCCTCAAGGCCAGGCCTGCTTACATCCGGCCGCTTATCTAGGACATAGACTGTCCTCACAGACCAACACTAGTCTTTTCTGCGCACTTTGTCCTCACTCGTGCGCACCCGGGAAGACTTCCCGGTCAGTCACCCATCCTTAAATTGCTCCAGGCCAAGCACGCTTAACCTTGGAGTTCTTTATTGATGGGCTTCCGGAAAAGAAGTTGCAACTTGTTGGTACGAGTATCCTATTAATCCTATTAAGCCCTGGGCCGAGGTGTTACATACTCACCCCCTTAGGAGACCGATGTCCTCGTCGGTCAACCCCAGGCCAGGAACGTGCCCTCTTGGCCACTTCCGTGTATCCAGTGCCAGCGCATGTGTCATGCTGTGTGACCACTCCGGATCCACACCAGCCATGCACACCATGCCTGCGCAACTGACACACGCGCCCGTGAAACCGCAAGGGTCGGCTCTGATACCAACTGTAACGTCCCGCCTCCTCAAGGCCAGGCCCGCTTATATCCGGCCGCTTATCTAGGACATAGACTGTCCTCACAGACCAACACTAGTCTTTTCTGCGCACTTTGTTCTCACTCGTGCGCACCCGGGAAGACTTCCCGGTCGGTCACCCATCCTTAAATTTCTCCAGGCCAAGCACGCTTAACCTTGGAGTTCTTTATTGATGGGCTTCCGAAAAAGAAGTTGCAACTTGTTGGTACGAGTATCCTATTAATCCTATTAAGCCCTGGGCCGAGGTGTTACAGGCAGCACATAACTCTGGGCCACAATTCCAAGGTACACACATTTTGCAATCATAGGTGGTATGACTGTTGGTACCACAGATTTCACAGAATTTCTTCCTACAATCTCTAGTCACATGGTTAAAAAGACCACATATGTCACAAGCCACTCTGGTTTTATTAGGAGCAGGAACAACATTACCAGTGTTGTTGCTTGCAGTCTTTGCCATAGTGTCAGAGGTCCCTTTAACTTGATTCACTTCAGGCTGATTGCTCATATCAACTGGCTCCGCCTTGCCCTCCATCTCACCATGTTTGTATTCTTGATTCAGTTGATTCTCAAACTTCTCCTTGACATGAGTTACAATCTCAACTTTGCCTTTGTTTTCTGCCTATCCCAAGTATTACCAGTTCTGATGCCACCAGTTCCTTTACCAGCCTGATTACCACCAAAACCACCTCCCATCATCCCTCTTCCATGGCCACCTCCTGCAAAGCCACCACCACCAATTCCCCTTGCCTGTAACATGCCAGATCCACCGCCGCCATAGCCACCACCATAGCTACCTCCTGCCTGTCCTCCTCCAAACCCTCCACCCCCATAACCTTCAACCCCACAACCTCTGAATTGGCTACCCGCAAATCCTTCTCCGCCATAGCCCCTCTCTCCATACCCACTGTCATATCCATATCCGCCGCCGCCATATCCACCACCAAAGTTATTACCCCTGCCGCTGTATCCACCACCAAAGTTGTTACCCCCGCCTCCATACCCACCACCACACCTTCCACCGCCAAAACCACCTCCGCGACCACTATCACCAAAACCGCGCCCATTCCCTCCACCCCTGCTGTTGTTCCAGCCTCAACCCCCTCCACCACCGTTCCTGCCGCCACCGCCTCGTCCACCTCCTTCTCCCCAACCGGATCCCCAAAACTGACCATGACCGCCTCCTTGATTCATCACCACCTTGACTGAATCTGCAAGCTCAACACGAACTACCGAGGCAATGATCTAGATGGGGAGTTCCACAGATGCCCAACGAATTTCGAGATGTTAGATTTGGTATGCTTCGATTGAACTATTGGAGCAGCCAACTTGGGATCTGACTCCTGATTAGGTTGGAGGCGAGGGTGCCCCGAGCTGTCTCTGCAACCATCCTCTCGTTCACCACCCCCCCCCCCTAGAGCAGCCACGTGGTGGTATCTCGGGGATATTCCCTAGGATGCCAGGGACTATCTGCACCTTGGGAGGTAACCGGAACCATGGTCGCCGACAGGTAGGTCCCTGCAATTTCAAACTTCCTCTCTTAGCTCTCGCCATGGCCGTCACCGCCGCCTCCGCAGGAATCGAGCTCGACTTCCATGATAGGCTAATCGGAACTGACTTGAGTTTGACCTCCTCATGAGTGATGCTCTCGAATGGGATGGAATCACTATAAAAGACTTGCTCTTGCAATCACTATCTGGTAGACAAATTACCTTTAAAAAATATTTTGTAAACATATTGTTGTGCGGATCAAGGAAACTGTTTTAAGCCTATATATTGGAAGGCGACTACCGTATCGGTATATGTGAGCCTCCGGTTGAAATTGCTCCTGTAATGAACTATTGTAAGGTACATAAAAGGCACGTGACTGATGTTGCCTGAATGATG
>CM041630.1:3547822-3605509 GCA_023333625.1 Bothriochloa decipiens
GAACCCGCTCTTGCTTCCTCGATGATGGGTGGGATCCACCGAGGTCACCAGCGCCTAGGGTCGTTTGCTGCATTGTGGACAGGGAGCTGCGCGCTGCCAAAGCGACGACTAGCGAGGAAGCTCGCCGGAGAGCATGTCTCAGAGCGCGGGGCGGCTGCCGCTAGCGGCACACACTAGATAGAAATGGCGTGTGGGCCACTAGCAGCGGAAGAGGCCTTCTGGCCCAAAAACATTTGACCCACACAATAGAAAATTAGCTGATTCGCAATGGAGGCCTATTGTTACCGTAATGGAGTACTAAAGCCCGGCAAATCGATCTGGGCCTGGATTCCCAGTGCTGTTCTGTTCTTAGTTGTCTTCAGAGTTCAGAGTATCCAACACTGTATTCGACGCAACGCAGATGCATTTGGTAAAAACGACAGTAATTCGCTGCTAGGTGCAGTAGTACAAGATTGAAATACAAGAGTATGTGCTATGCACGGTAGTCAAATAAAAGATATACAAGGAGTAGCTAGAATCTTCTTGGCTCATATATATAGAATTTTGTTTTCAACTCTAAGATGATTAACTGGCTGGGGACCTCTAGCTTAGCTATTTAGTTATGGGAGATCTATATTTTAGTAAATGAGAAAGCAGCTACTGTCCAAGAAAGCAGTTACTGTCCAAGATCTGTGGGATGGCATCAACCTTAAATGTACTTTTAGGAGGTGTGTGGATGAGAGGTTGTATAACATGTGGCTAGAGGTACTTCAATTAGCTTCTACTATTGTGTTTTCAGATAGAGAGGATGAACTAGTTTGGCAGTTTAGCTCCAATGACATATACTCCTCGCAGTCCCTATACAAAGTTATTAATTTTAGAGGAGTGTACCCACTCTATGGTCCCTGAAAGTTCCCCCTAGGGTTCATTTCTTTTTATGGCGCATTTCGAAGAACAAAGTGCTCACTAGAGATAACCTAGCTATTAGAAGACATGTGGAAGATGCCTCATGCTTATTTTGTACAGAAAATGAGAGTGTTCAATATTTGTTCTTTGACTGTGTAGTAGCTAAACAGCTCTGAGGTATTATGTCTGAGATACTAGATAAAGATATAGGTGCTGATTTTGTTTCCATTGGCACTATGTGGCTCAATGATAAGAAATACTCTGTGACCAACTCTTTCTGTACTGCGGCCCTGTGGGGCCTATGAAAACTAAGAAATAGTCTTTGTTTTCAGGGTTTGATGTGGAGAAATGGCAATGTTCTGCTACTGAAGGCTGCAGCCATGCTGGAAAACTGAAGCCCTCTCTGCTCGGAGGAGAAGAAGATGGAGTTCCTGACAAGATTGCAAAAGTTGAAGTCATTTGCTACAAGTCCTCAAGGGCTGCCTGGCTTGACCAGATAAATAACAAGGTTGATCGTTTGCTATACACGAGCGCTGATGACTGGAACCAAGAAGATCCAGAAGAAATTCGCGAGCTCTTGTCAGAAGACTGGGAGATGGCAGCAAAGGGAGGCAAATGGATTGATTTCTCAGCAATGAAGAGTGCTTGGAACATGTGAAGGCCGTAGTCTTGTGTTAGGTGCTGGAGAGCAGTGCTCCTATCTGTTAAACTAACGATGGTTTAGGCGTGCCATGTTGGCTGGTTTTCTATCTTTCAGTTTGTTGAGCTTATGAGCTCATGATGTATGAACTTAACTGTTTGGTCTTGTTATAAAAAGGCCGGGGGCTACCCTTGAACTCGAAAAAAAAACTCCAAGATGATTACGAAGTAGCGAATTGTCAACTCAAAAGAAAAAAAATCGTATTTGCTTTTCTCATAACTAGATGATTTCCCCGCGCGGTGCCCGGGAAGGCAGAAGATACGAAACTACAATTTCAAATGAGTTTTCTATGAAACAGTAAAGAAATCAAAATTTGCAAGTTGATAACAATATGTATAAATAAATAAATTAAAATGTGATGTAATAAACATAAATAAATCATCACCTAAGCTTGCCATGTTCGCTTGGTCGTTTCTGGCTGGCTGGTTCTGGCTGCTGCTGATTTTTTATAAAAAAAAATACTGTTAAATGACTGACTGGTTTGGCTGATAAGTTGGAACGAACAGGCTCGCCATGAATTAGAAAAAGGAAATGCTGTACCGATGGACTCCCTTGATAGGTAGAGTTAAAAAAAAATTCTAAAAATAGGCTGCAGCCGGACATGCGACCTTATCCCATCCGTGCGACATGAGTTGTCTCCACCGCTCGAGAAATTCCTCCATTCGCAGACGCGGGCTCCGGGAAGGCCCCAAGCGTCGCCTTGAAAATTATGTGGAAGAGTTCCGGCTCCCCTTCTACCTCTTCCTAGACGCCACCCTCTCGTCAGATTGAAGGCCGGCATAGAACCGCCGAACCAAGGCAGGGCGTCCAGGCGCAGACCGCGGCTGTCGGCATGGAAGCGGAGCGGCGTAGTCGGCGCGGATGCAGAGTCGCTAGGATGCGGAGTGGCACGAAGGCCTGGGCCGAGCGGACCCAACTGACGGCGATCCGAGGCGGAGAGAGGCAGAGAGGTTGAGTAGCCAGCGGACTGGGGCACAGTAGTGGAGATCTCCTCTTTCCTGCCATCGGCGTCGATGAGTATCCGTAGAGGTAAGAAACGGTACTTAAACACCAAGGTACGGTGATGGTTCGTTTCCGTAGGCTTTTGGTGATGGTTCGGTTTCTTCCGTAGGCTTTTTGCAATGGCCGGGGAATTGATACATAAATAAATTGATTTGGTGCAGTCGAAGAATTGATGGCACCTGAGCCAGGAAGCTCAAACGTTCCTGCGTTTCTTCATCTACTCGCTGAGCCACGAAGCACAAACGTTCTTGCGTTTCTTCTACCAGGGTAGAGGTGGATGCGTGGGCGAGGCTGATGATGTGGCTCAAGGAGATTTTAGAGAATTAGTTAGTGAGGTTTTGTTATATAGGAGTATAGATAGATTAACATGATACATGCATGAGAAGCATGTATTTATCATCAGACACGTACATGATACAAAGTGTGGCAGCATCAAGCCACCAACATCGCAAAAGAGCATTTGTTTGAATCAACCGACAACAACAAGCATAGTTCCCACCGTTAGTGCAGCGACAAGCACCAACACAAGTACTGAAAAAACAATTAGGCAAAGGTAGAAAGGCCTTAATAGGGGAGATCGACCACACCAGTGTCCTTCTAAGCACGCAACATAATAGATTCACTAGAGCATGCCACAGATATAGTTGGCAAGTGTGCTTATAACAACTCAAAATCCGATGAAATTGCAGGGCAGTATCAGCATCATACATCAGTAGGGCTTGCCCATGCTATGATGGTTATCTATGATGATGAAAGATAGGAGAGCTTTCCTAGAATCTGCAAATTCCAGAGTAAATGGATATAATTAGTCCTCATATATGAGAATAAGCATAACTCATTATATAAGACAATGTTGAAGACAACTGGGCCTAAACTTCATACTAAATAGTTGACAAATTTCGCACAATATTGTAACTGTTTTCCCAGAAAACAGGACAACTTCATTGGATTCCTTGGTTCCACAAAACTGAACCAGCGCAAGAACTGTCAAGGATGCCCCGCGCAAATAAATGCCAATGGTGATAGTGCCAACATTGCTCACCAGTTTATTATGCCCACTCTTTGATCTCACTTAGACCATTGCTTTCATTGCGAACCCCTTCCCTATTTTGCACCGGATTTGCTGGTTGGTGGATTACCGCATGTGACTAAGAGGTCTAGGGTTCAAGCCCCAGTCTCTGCACATTTGTGCAGGGATGGCTGCTGGCTATTTTTCCTTCCCCAAACCCCACAGTGCGGGAGCCTACGGCACTGGGTACGTCCTTTTTTTATTTGCTGGTTGGTGGACCATCATCTCCACTGTTGTTAAAAACAGAGATTATTAATACAATTCCATAGCAATTAGAGCAAAGCCCAAATAGTATTTGGGCAGATGCATTTGGCCAGAAATATATTAAAGTTAGCAATAGATTTAAAGTCGTGGTATATATGGCTGCAAAACTCTTGTGGAAAAGTCAGTGTATCTTGTTATGGAAAATGTGATATATATGAGTGGTCTAGCTACTTCAGAAATGAAAATCCTTGCGCCTGTTTCTGAATAAAAGAATTCTACTCACTTACTTTGAGCAATTTTCCTACGCAATGCGGTGGCAGTGGAAGCACCTTCTGCGCACTTTTCAAGGTAGGAGCTTGCTTGCCGAAGCCTCAAAGCAGCACCATATGGCAGCTTTCTAGGATCTTTCTGGTCAGTCCCTGAATCTCTTGTGTCCCCAACATCTCCTGGATTTTCTAAGTCGTCGCCGACAACATTCCTCTGACCCCTGCGCAGAATGCCAGCGTGGGTGAGCAACGCCCACAGTTGTGTGATGAACTCCCCTCCCTTTGCCAGGTACTCAACGTGCTCCTTCACATTATCTGATGGCGCGAGGTAGAGCAACATCTCTGCCCAGAATTCAGCCAGCACCGTCCAGCGGGCTCCCTCCTCCATCTCCTCGAGCTGCTTCCCCAGCCGCACGCTTTTCTGGACGACGGTCTCATTTGCTTCTATTGGGTTGAGTTGCAACCTTCTCATTGCCTCATATATGTCTGTTGTGTTTTCTGGAGCTTTCATTGCTTCGACTACAACACTCTCAAAAGCACACCTTGTGTTGTAGTGGTGCCCAGGGAGAAGCTTTGGCACAGAGACCACCAAGTATGCACAGTATTTGGACAGTATTGTGGCGATCTCATGATGTTCCTTGAATTCCTCCCTGACCACACACGCTCCCATTCCCATCTCGCAGTAGCATGTTGCAATGTGCCATGTGACAATAACATACACCACCTGCTTCTCCTTTTTCTGCGTGCAGCAGCCTGTGCTTGTGTGTAGGTCGGTGTAGTGCGTGCATGCCCACAAGAGGCCATCTGCTCCCGGTGCTCTGCTGGACAACAGTGATGACTCCCCGTTTGTTAGATTGCCTTGAGTACGTTCCAGGGACTGGACAAGTGCCTTCTTTACTTGTTCAGGTAACTTGATGCGCTTCCCAGGCTTTGTTTGTTTCCCAAAAATGCACGGTGTATGGTTCTAAGGTTTATAAACAAACACAAAGGACCAAGAATTGTTAAGGACCAGGTCAGCTCTTTTGCAACCATGGATTGATTAGACTGGTCGCTCAATGATTTCAGTAATGAGTATTGCCCAAGCGTTTCCTCATTGTGACATCTATTTGACACGAACACACCAATCTTAACGAGAATGTCTTCAAGCCCTATCCAGCAGCATCCTGTCTTACCATGTTACAAGCAAAAGATACTCTACCCCAAATAGTCGTCCTATAATGCAGCACCTGTACCACTTGAAGGAAAACAATGTTCCCAAGAACTATTAAAGTAATAGCAACATCAGCTGCTTTGTAACCCTGCAGAATAACAGGACTATCCCGCAAGAGGCCTCCGGCAGTGAGGAAGGCTATTACCATGACCACCAAGCTGGCTGTGAACAACTGGAAATATTGATTAAAGGGATTCCAGTAAAGGGAAGCATGCTTGGTGAAGAAAAAATCATACATAAAAGCCAACTCAACCTCAATCACCTTGAAAACCCATCCATAGTCGATTATTGCTGCACCAGCCCCATCAATCCTTTTCTTGGCAAGCAGCCCCTTAAAGACAAAATCCCGGGTCTTGTGTAGAGAAGATTCAGCACACTCAAACCCAAAAAAAACTTCTCCGCAACAGATGAAAAAGGGAGAATGCAAGGCACGCATCCTTAAGATCAGGGCTTAGATCGTTGTTTTGCCATACCATCTCTATGTCAACAAATTTATTATTAGACCATATGCTTGATGTTACAGCTCCATCTGTTGACGACTGCACCCTGTGCAAGACTGAGAAGTCCACTGGGTAATGGTAACCTATCATGCTGGCTGGATCGTAATAAGATGACCCACTCTTGACGTGCTCCTGATACATGTAGTCAGCAACCATTTTATTCAAGTTCCATGATGCACTAGCCATTCGACATGCCCCTAATCTTTGCAAAGGACTAATAAAAGCTATGGATATCAGAGAAACAAGTGGGTAAAAGCCCAGTCCGGGGTCAATTTCGTGTTGACGGGCAGCTGTACTTGCTGTGATCAAAATCACATACGATACTCCAAGAGCAGACTGATAGATCTGTCTCGTGAGCTGGCTGTTGTCAGTGAGACTATAAGCTGTGATAGAGTCAGCACAACCAAGGAGGATGTACACGGATATGGCCCAAACTATGTACATGTTGCTCTTTACAACCGAAGACTGCATTAAACCAAGTGTGTATGAATCAGGGAGGAAGACAGGGTGTATGCAGCCAACACACCTTTTTGGATGAAGAAGCTTCTGCTCCGGCGACACCAGGACCCAAAAATAGCCAGAAATAACTAGATGATAGTAATTGCTACAACAAGGACTTCAGTTCGAATCACTGCTCCCCTGGAGCTCATCCAAAAGTCCTTGGTGCGATTGGACAATGAGGTAAATGTTGTGTTCGTGTTCCTAAGAAGATGAAGCTGTGTCCTCAATGCGTAGCAGTAATCATCAAGCTGCAATGAGTAAATTTATTCTCGTTAGTATATCTCCCATGGAGACATATTACCATATAACCTACGTGGACGAGAGTAAAGCTAGCACTTGCTCAAGTACTACAAGGCAACTGTTAAAAAATTTCCTACTCAAACAACCTAAATTTTACTCATTCTATCCTTGTGCCATTGCCCTTTCCCTTTACATCTGTTGACACTCACAATTAGCCAAAGTGCTAATGGGCTCCACCATCAAATTTCGATTGTCGAAAAGGTCAAAAACTATATTTGGATCATATTATTGAAAGCTCGGATGAAGAAAACAAATTTTCATGCGAGGGGAGGACCAGCCGGAGCCAGGCAAGCTAGTTTCAAAGCCAGCCTGGACGGTTGGAGCCAGGCAAGCTAGTTTCAAAACCAGCCTGGACGGTTTGACAAACTTTGTCAAAAGCAAGAAAGGACTGCACCATTGTATTGACCGAATAACATATTGTCTTGTTTGGAATCCGGATGAATTAATTGTAATTTTCGGAAGGTTTTCTGCCTTGGGTGTGTAGTAAAACCATCCAGAACGGTTGGGATGTATTAGAACCAGCTAGGCTAGTTTGGAAATCAGCTAAGAAGGTTTATCCGGTTGTGTGGCTGGCCTACCCCCCTTGAAACCGGCCAGGCCAGTTTTCTTGTTCTATCCTAATTAACTGGTTTCCAAATCCATTGTAGATCTACTTTTGACATGGGAAAGTTAGAGATCTCTATTGGGATAAACTATCTGGACTTGTTTCTTATTGGGATAAACTATCTCCCATGTAAAAACGAGAGGATCATGGCCGATTGAGGGATCCAACACCCAATCATCAAAACACAACACCTACCCTCTATTTGCCTAATCCCTTCCTACGACCTGTTGTTCATTGCTTTATCCAACGATGAAGGATGGTGTTGTAGCCTTATTGGCTGACTAAGGGCAACCCAGTGGCGTCCTTGCCCTGATAAGGTCTCTCCTGAGCGATGGCTTGGATAGTTCCTTTGGTAGTTTACCTAGAAAATAGTCGTTCCTTGTCACAAAACAACGATTGGTTATCTTTTTTTGGTTTTCTCATAAAATTCCTGTTCTTCACTCTGTAAATGTGATTCTCGCTGTGTTCTTCTCTCCTTGACAACCCGGACAATTTAGCCCTAGCTGGTGTGTCATACTGCCATCTAACTCGGCGTCAACACCATATGTTCAGTTGTTTACTCATTCAATTTTACACAATCATAGGCCACATTTAGGTGTTGCTACTATTATTAACAACGGTCTTCTCCTACTTCATGTCTCCTGCTTCTTCATTCTCTTCTTCTTGCCCTCTTCTCATCCTGCTGCCCTGTCCACTGCCATGGCTGGATCCGTCATCCGTTGTCTGCCTGATCTAGCCCTCTACCGCTCCAGCTTCCCCCCATCAATCCAAATTGGAGCAGGAAAACGTGGTGACACCCCCCCCACCCCCTGTAGCCTACAGCTCCAAACCATACTTCTTCCCTAATCCCAATCAGAGGACGAAGATATCTTACCATTATCGTCGTTGGCCTCGATCGTTGCACATGCCCTTAATGCCAGGGACATCTTGCCACCTTCAGCAGCGGCCTCGATCGCTGCCCATCCCTTGCGGTGCACATGCTGCCGCTCTCCTCGGCCCACATGTTGCGCAACTGTGCCCTCCCCTTCCCCTCTCTAACTTGCCGATCTTGGTCTCCTCCCCCGGGAATAAGACGGGGGCGGGATAAGAGGGTAGAAAATTTTTTTGACCGAATCGGCAGAGGAACCCTCTACCTACTTTTTTTGCATTTCAATTAAATGAAAGAATATTTATATACAGAAATAAAAAAGCACTAAGAAAGACTAAACAAACAACAGCTGAAACAGAAGAGTACAACGCAGCTAGGCCCAAAAACAGAAAAGGGAGCTACTTCATGTATGGCTAATTCTCCAGCTGTCGATTAAGTGCCTCTTGGACTGCTTGGCCTTGATACAAACCAATCATGTTTGGCGGGATAAGAGGGTAGAAAGTAGAAATTACATATAACTAATCATGTTTGAGCTGAGAGCACATACCATATGGTTTGCCATTTATTTCACTGAATGAACGTAACTGAGCTGAAGTGAGAGCTCTTAATATATATGATTCCCTTGCCGAAATCCGGAAGCTAATTAAGACGGTCGCAAATGGTGTTGTGCTCGCATGTGGTGGCTGAGGCTGAATTGAGGGAGCAAAGACGACGATGCCTCAGTGACTGTACCAGCCTTTAAATACTCTTAATTGAGCTCTCAAATAAACAAAAAAACTCATCTAAACATCTACTTAAATGAAGTTTGATTTTTTAAAGTCTCATAACACATACCGTATACTTCCCCTTTTCACTGAAAGGAATGGAGGGGGAGTGAGAGCTTCTGAATTCCTTTCGGAATGAAGACGGCCGCTTATCCTCAGCGATGAGCGCCAGCTAGAATAATTCGCGAAGGGTGCAGGCTGCACGTTTGGTACTTCGGCGTGGTGGCTGAATTGAGGAAGCAAATTGAACATGAGGCCGGCCCTTAAATCGACGTTCCACCAAAGAAGGTAGGAATATTCTCTCCCACTAGAACGACATCACAATACAACTGCTCCGGTGCTGCTCTGTCCGTCCACATTGTAAAAACCGCTAGCTGTTACGTACTTGTTAATTGATGATTGTATAATCAACATGCATGACTATGTATCAACACCCCTCTGGGTCGTTGCTTCGTCAACCTGGTACAATGTCCTTTGCTTCGATAAAATCCAGTGAAAAAAGCTCATCCGTGGTCATGATTCCACCCACCCCATGTACATGTATACTAAACAAGATTCATAAAGAGCCTTTATGTGGTCCTGTTTAATATTATAGACATCAGCAGCTTATTTCAACGTAGAGGCTTTAATGGTTTGGTCGAGCATCTCCGTCAAGGCAATTTCATTCTATTGCTGGCTGGGAGTAAAGTGGGTAAGTATGGGATCCAACAACCACCACTACAACAGGGGTGTTTTGGATCCATCTGCCATGGTAAAAGATTAGCTTCTAAATTTTTGTTCCTAAACTTCAGTCCTTGTTTGGGTGTTTGGATCCAAGGCAAAAAGGTAAGCTAAAAGTACAAAATGAGGTGTCCTTCACACACCCCAATACTTATAGAAATGTCTTTCACACCCCTAATGATTTTAGCCCAATTTAGGGCAAAAGATGTTAGCCTACATTTTAGTCATTTGCTCACTTTTAGCTCCTCGATCACCATGGTAAAAAGAAATGGCTTAAAGTGTAGGGCTAAAGTTTTACCATGGGCTCCAAACAGGAGAACTTATGTATGGCCGAGCACGCATTCGATGTTATAAATATTTTCGTAACATCTCGTAAGATAAGCCTATCGTATACCACACCTCCCTGAGCCCAGTACATGGACCAAGGTACTGCAGTGTTTGGTTTTGACAGGAATGACTCACTGAAGGAACTAGTACAGTATATATGTTAGCTGCAGCTTATATTTGAATGAAATCATGGAAATAAGTAAAGAGATATCAACTGAGAATCCAATTAAACTCTCTGAACACTAAGAATATAGTTTGAACAATCATTTGTTTTTGAGTTTAAATGCTTGAAACCTGGATCAACTATACAATATGCAAGCAGCACTACTGTCGGATTTGGATGCAAGCAGCAGCACCAGTACGTGTCGGAGTACAAGCAGTGTCATGTGTAGGGGTAGGGTCGGTCCTACAGGGGTTATCGTCGAGGGCTTGTCCTACTCCAGCGTCAGCTCTGGTGTCAAGGTCTCCTCACTGAAACAAAAATGACTTTTAGAGGCATCATTTTTTTTTCTAGGTGTGGTTGGAGGAAAAACGTCCATAGGTAGGCATAGTTTGGGACGGCACTTTCGCCCAACCATATGGGTCCGTTTTAGTAGAGAGAACGCATGGTGACTCCATGACAACAACACAAGCTAGCAGAAACAATATGAGCACTGTCCAAGAGAAGTGAACAGAGAACGCATTGCGAAGGGAGGTGTACATACCGAGAAATGGTGGTTCAGATTGAAATGAAGGTTTGGAGATCAGGAGATGAAATGTAGCATCAGCATCATCGGAAGCAACATGCATGATCCTTAATGCTGACCTGTGTCAGATTGCCGGTAGAGAAGAGGAAGCGTGCTGACTCCACAACATAACACCAGCAGAAACAGCATGAGCAATGTCCAACAGTTGTGAATTGTGAACAGAAAACACATTGGTTTTAAGTTTTAACTGGATTCTTCAGACCAACCATCCCAGTCAACATGTGAAGTTCTGAACTGCGCCCATCGTCAGAGTTGTTCGTACAACAGATTTTCAATCATCACTCCTGAAATTTAATCAAAAAATGAAATAACCCCTTGGAGGCAAACGGCCAACAGAGGACATTAAAATCAAGAGCAAACACTAATTTTTACTTAATGAAGGTGAAGCGACTATCATACTGCAACTTGGATGGGTACGTTTGGACTGCATCTCTGTAACCATGTCTGTTTCTTGTCAAATAATGTCAGTCATAGATCAAAGCACAAACTGGAATCAAGTAATTTCAGGTCCATTTCCACACTCATGAGTGCAAGGACAAGGTCGCAGATCGAATTCGATACTACTGAAATGTGCAATGCAACTGAATACAGTCTGGACTCTGCAGGAAATAGAAGCCGGTTAAGATCTGCTGAGGCTACAACGCTTCTTTCCTCATGCGCGCCGCATCTCAAGTGTGATGTGAGGCGAGGCGATACACTGTACTCACCTTTTTAGATTCGACCCGGCGCGGCGAGGGAGAAAGCCGGCGTACCGGGGACGGACGGGCTCCACCGAGGCGGGCGGGAGCTACTCGCCGCGGCAGCCGCTTCCGCCAGTTTGCGCACGCGCGACGAGGAGCCCGTCAGGACGCAACCTCGGGCTCCGCCGCTCCGCCCTCTTTGCCACGAACGGGGACTTGCTCCTGACCGCAGCCATGTCGCGCTCGCCGGCGACGACGAGGGTCTGCAACCTGAAATTGGGTTTGGGCCGTTATGAAGGCAGGCTCCTTTGTCCATGGGCTCATGATAGGCTTGTCAACGGGCTCATATGGGCTTGTCAATGTGACAGCTTCAAAAATCCAAGCAAAAAAAGCTAAACACACGTGAATTTGGGCTGTGTTGCATGCGGTGAGTGGTTTTGGACCATCGTGCATTTGGGCTGTAGTAAGCCCATGGTTTGCTTAGAGATGATGATGGGCCAACTCCACGATGTCCAGCGCACAGGCCCAACGCAGCATACATAAGTTTGGGCCTCTGGGTTGGGTTCCATGATGTACAGGTAGGCCCAAAAACAGTAAACACGCAAAGGTTTGTTCTTATCTTAAATAAAAACTTATAAACATCAAGATTTCAAAAAAATGTATTAGTTTCTAATAATGCGACTTGTACGTAGATTTTTATGAAATACACTTACAGAATCTCACAAATTTGAAGTTACATTTCATAACAAATTAGTGGTTAAATGTATGAATTGAAAACTGTGAAAAGCTAAATGTACATGCGGCAGCATGGCGGGTCAAATGGAGCATGGATGCTATCGTTCAGGGAATATTGTCGAAGTCTGTAGTAAGACTACGACGAAGGACTCCCTTGTGTCTTGTTTGGAAACCATGTCCTTCACCCCTTTGGCTACCTCTATAAACTTCGGGTATTTTGCTTATATTATTAAGGGATAGTATGGTAGGGCTGTGATATTCATCCAGTAGTTCGAGTCCTTCTCGTTTGATGGCTGAAGACTGTAATGGCTGTTAAGCCTCTGTTTTTGTTTGCAGATACGCTTAACTGCAGAGAACCTGGAATGTTTGTATCGCTTTATTGTTAATAAAACGGAGGAAACCTATTTTCTAAAATAATAATGTCAGGCATAGATCGAAGCACGCAATGGAATCAAGCAATTTCGCCTCCATTTCCACAATCGTGAGTGCAGTCCTGCAGGGGCAAGGACACAGATCGAATTCCATACTACTCGGCTGTGCAATGCAACTGAATACAGTATGAACTCCGCAGGGGAATCGAAGTCGATTCACATCTGCTGAGGCTAGAAGGCTTCCTTACACCTACGACGCATCCCAAGTGTGAAGCAGAGGCCATACACTGAACTCACCTTGTTCGATTCGACCCAGCGCAGTGAGGGCGGATGCCGGCACACCGCGGACAGACGGACTCCACCGAGGCAGGTGGAGGGTGTCGGGAAACAACTTTGACATAGAAATGTCAGGTTCAAACTTTTAAGTAAAAATGAACTTTTGATCAGATAAAATGTAAAGAGGGATGAAAAACCAGCGAATATGACGTGATGACTTCGCGTATCTCATTTTGGACTTCGCGGCATAACTTTCAACTTTTCCAGGTTAAGCAGCAAAAGCGGCTTCGCGTGCTATGTGGAGCTCAGCGAAGCTGACGTGTCGACTTCGCCGAAAGATCTATTGCAACTTTTGCCAAATCTAGAAATTGTATCGAAGCCAAGACGGTTCAGAAGAAGTACACAGAAGAGGCGAAGTGTGTTTCATCACTTCGCTCAACGTATTTTAGCCGAATGTATGGGAAGATTACTGTGGTGCTTGTAATTTCTGTGTAACCACGAAGTCAGGGGTCCCTACAAATACTCCCCGAGGTGTAAAATTATGATTCAGAATGAAATACGATTGCGATTAGCATATTGTTTTGACCTCATATTCGTTTGTGTGATTTTATCACCCAACAGAGGGATACTCGTCGGCGGCAGCAGCCACATCCGCCCGGCTTGTGCAAGCGCGACGAGGAGACCGGAAGGTACGCTACCTCGGGTTCCGCCGCTCCGCCCTTTGTGCCACCAACGGACTTGCTCCAGACCACAGCTATGTCGCCGGCGACGGCGACGTCAAGGGTCTCCCACCTGAAAGTGGGTTTGGGCTGTTATGAAGGCAGGCTTCATTGTCAATGGGCTCATGGGCCGTTGTGAAGATAGAAATGATGCGTGGGCCACCAGCATCGGAAGGGGCCTTCGGGCTCAAAGACATTTGCACCCCAACCCGACTCAATAAGAGTAGAGCCGCAAAAGAGGGCCTATTGCTACCGTAATGGCCTACTAAAGCCCAGTAAAGCAATCATGGACCTGGATTCCCAAAGCTTTTTTTTTAGAAATCGTACACTTGCACGTATTGCTTTAAGAGAAGTGGGAGTTCGGTTACAAGGCACAGTTAGTGCCGCTGCGAGCTGCCGCGGCCTAACCGGCTAAAGGAAGACACATACAATTATCACCGGCTTTAACAGTGGTACAAAGGAGTTGTACTAAAAACTAAACTAGTGTGCTACGCGGTAGAAGTGGCGGCTTACTCCTACGCGGCAAATGCCAACAGCGTGGCAAGGCCGCGGAAGCCGGCGGTGCACCAAGCGTCCATCTCCTCCCTGATCCTGTCCAGAAGTCCCGTCGTCGTCAATTCCTTGGCATCGAAGGTCCTCCGGTTGCACTCCTTCCAAATCTCCCAGTAAACAAGCAAGGTCATGGCATTGAAGCCACGTCGAAGTACGTCCGGCACACCAGAGCGCATGGACAACCACCAGTCCGCAATCGTCGATTCGGACGTCGGCGCCAGCTGGTGCAGGTGGGCGAAGGAAAGGATGTTGACCCAAATCTCCCTGGTGTAGATGCAGCCCGCGAGCAGGTGGTCTGTTGTCTCATCCTCTTGGCAACATAGGATACAAGTCGCACTCGTTTGAAGGCCATGACGCGCGCGTAGTTCGGCCATCCAAAGCATCCTATGCAATGCTAACCAGAAGAAGAGCTTCACCTTCGGTGGCGCAGGCGCCTGCCACAGCTCCCAGGCACCAGGGAGGGCCGCCGCCCCATGGAAGAAAACTCAGTAGGCCGATGTGCTTCTTTATTCTCCCGAGGCCGTCCACCTCCATATGAATTTGTCAGGCTCAATAGACAGGGTGACGTCCTGCAGCTTGTCATAAAGGTCGACGAACTCGAGGATCACAATGGTCGTGTTAGCGCCGAAGAGGTCGTGAGCCCACTGGTTAGCTGCAAAGGCATCCCTGACCATCCTAGAATGCCTCCGTTGTCCTACCATGTCGAACTGGTGAGGGACGAACGAGTAGATTGGTCCATCCGGGAGCCAGGAGTCCGTCCAGAAGAGGGCACGCACACCATCGCCCAGCCGAACCAAGATGGAGGCGCGGAAGAAGGCATCGATTACCAGCTCAGCTTTGTGCGGAAGCAGGGCCCATGGGGCGTCTGGGTCAGTGCGCCTTCTCAATTCCCAGCGCAGCCGGAGTGCATAGCCGAGCACTTGCAAGTCCGGCAGGCCGAGCCCGCCGATGCACCTCGGTGAGCACACAGTCGGCCACGGAACGCGGCACTTGCCCCCGGAGACCGAGTCTGTGCCAGCCCAGATAAAGGCGCAACAGCGACAGTCTATCTCCTTGATGGCCCAGGCGGAGAGGCAGCACGAGATGGCCACGTGCACGGGGATCGCGGAGAGGGTAGTTCGGGTGAGGGTGGTCTGCCTAGCAGTGGTCAGCAGCCCTCCCTTCCAAGTCGGGATGCGCGTGGCGACCGCATCAACAATGGCCTGCTCCTATTCTCTAGCGAGGCGCGTGGTAGACAACGAAGTACCCAAGTACTTCATGGGGAAGTGTTGTACCCTACACGGGAACACCTGCAACACCTTGTTGACAACCTCCTCCGTGCACCTGATCGGGGTGATAGTGCACTTGTCAATGTTGGTTGCCAGGCCCGAGGCTCCCACGAACATGTCGAAGATATGCCAGACGCAGGTGAAGTCAACGACAGTCGGCGCCAGGAAGATGATGAGGTCGTCAGCATAGATAGACATCCTGTACTTGATGATGTTCCCCGGTAGAGGGGTGAGCTGCCCCCGGCGGTCGGCCTCGACGATCAAGGCGTTCAGGATCTCCATGACGATGATGAACAAGTGCTGGGGAAAGGGGGTCGCCCTGACGCAGGCCCCGTGCGTGGTAGATCCGCCACCCCTGGCGGCCGTTGATGAGCACCCTGGTCATCGTGGTCGATAGCAGGTACGAGATCTAGTCCCTCCACCGTAGTGGGAAACCCATGTGTTCGAGCACCTCCAGCATAAATGGCCAGCAAACTGTGTCGAAGGCCTTGGCGAGGTCTACCTTGAGAAGGATCATTGGTGTGCGACGGCCAAGGAGCCATTGGCATGCCAGCTGCACCGTTTGGAAGTTCTTGTGGATCCTCCTTCCTCTGATGAAGGCCGTCTGGTTGAGCCTAATGAGCTCGTTCATCCTTGGGGCTAGTCGCAGAGCGAGGCCTTTGGCAAAGAGCTTCCCGACGGAGTGAATTAGGCTGATTGGGCGATAGTCCCTGAGCCCCTCCAGGGAGCTACGCTTGTGGAGGAGTACTGTCACTACCTCGTTGAGATGGTGGAAGCTCCTAAAATCTATCTCCCAAAGTGCCATGAAGACATGCACCACGTCCAGTCCAACCACCGGCCATGCTATTTTGAAGAAGCCTGCCGTGAAACCATCGGGCCTTGGTGCGCGGTCAGACAGTGACTCCTTGACCACCGTCCACACCTCCTCTGCCATGAACGGCCTCGCCAACTTGGAGAGGTCTAGTCGTGGCAGCTGCAACTGCGACAGGTTGATCTTGTGCTGTCGGATGAATGCAGTGCCGAGGATGCCATTGTAGTAGTCGTAGACTAGCTCCTCCTTAGCCTCGTTAGTGTTGTATGTGTGGCCATCGTGTGCGAGGGCGAGCATATAATTCTTGCGGCGTCGATGGCATGCCTGTAGGTGGAAGTACCTTGTGCAAGCGTCACCCTCTGCCAGCTGCCTGGTACGTGCACGCTGCCTGGCCATCGTCCTATCCAGTGACGCTAGGCCCAGGACGTGCACCTTGAGCTCTCGGTGGAACTCCAGCTCTCCTTGGAACAGGAGGAGAGTCTCCCGTGCAATATCGAACTTCTGGACAATCAGCCATGCCACCGCTAGCTGTAGCTTGATATCGCCCACTTTGGTGGCCCTCCAGCTTCGAATGCCTTTTGCCAGGGCACGCAGCTTGATGTCGAGGGCTTAGCATGCGTCCAAGCCAAAGAGAGGTGCGCCCCATGCCTGCATTACCGCGTCCATGAAGTCGGCCATCTTGGGACAGTACCGCTCGTAACGAAAGCGGGGGGTCACCCATGGCTCAGAGTTGAGTACCAGCAAGAGCGGGGCGTGGTCTGAGTTGTCGGAGGACAGGCTGCGTAGGTGGTGGTTCGGGAACAGCTGCAGCCAATCGACAGAGGTGAACGCCCGGTCAATGCACTCGAGGGTTGGGTGGTCTCTCATGTTCGACCAAGTGAACAGTCAGCCAGAGAGGTGCAGCTCGTCAAGCTACAGGTTGTCAATGGCCGTGCGGAACACACGCATTAGTCCACAGTGTAGTCTGTTGTTGTTCTTGTCGGCCGCCTGGTAGATGAGGTTGAAATCCCCACAAACTAGCCATGGACCAGGGCAGCACACTCAGATGTCGCGGACCTCCTACAGGAAAGCACCCTTTTGGGCTCTAATGGTTGGCCCTTAACCACCAGGTGTCCTGTGTCGCGCCCCAAGACGTGATCTTGATGGTCACCAAGAAACGGCGTACATCCACCTCTGAGGAGCACCAAATATCGCGGCGCCAGGAGGTTGACGCACCTCCAGCCGCTCCGATGGCAGGAAGACAGGAATAATCAAACTCAGAGCTGGTTATGTCAGTTTTAACGTTTATAGAGAAGTTTGCCATCTTCGTTTCCTGAATGCAAACAACAGACGTGCAGTGGTTGGATACAATGCTGCGGACGGTGTTGCGGTGCGCTCGGCTATTGAGGCTGCGTGCGTTCCAGATCAGTAGATGGTTGTCACACATCTGGGGAACAACTTTCGCTCATCCACTATTCCGTGGAATCCCCCGCCTGGTTTGCGAGGTGTGGGAATAGCTGGCACTTGGATTTTCTCCTGGAGGAAGGGACGTTGTCACCGAAGGCTTCGTGAAACCGTACAACAATTATCTAGTCCGGGGTGTCGGAGGAGTAGTTATTCGGGCGCCCAGACCACTTGTTGACGAGGATCCTGCGTGTCTGCTTCTCCGGGTTTGGGTCGCGGTAGCCGGATTTTGCGGCCAGGCGGGTGCTGCGCCGCAGCTTCCAGTCGTCGGTGGATATTTTGGAGCGTCATTGGCACGGCAGGCTGGAGATGATCGGCGCGTCCAAAGGTAGCACCATGCTGCTGATGAATGCCGCCACCGACTCCCTAGAGATCGGATGGGCCGCCACCATGGCCGCTCTGGGTGGCACAGCAGTGGCGCATGGCGAGGCCGTCCCCTGAACAGGTAGAGACCGCCTAGAGTGCTGCAGAGGCCTGGGCGAGCCCGTGATGGAAGTCTGGGGTCCTCATTGCACGAGGTGTTGTTGTGTGGCTCCAGATCACCAGCAGCCGCTGTAGACACGGGCCCGTGCAGCTCTGCGTCGATGTTCTGAAGCCACCAGTCCTCGCCTCCTGGGGTGCTAGGTCGTTTCGATGGCGCTACAAACTCCTGAGTCACCATGCCCGCCCACCAGTCGTCTCTCTTTGGCCCGGGCATAGCAGCTGGGGTGGAAGGTGGCGTTGGAACCGGCGTGCCATTGAGTTCATCGCCGGCAATCTCCGCCCACCAGTCCACGTGCTCCAGCGGTACCATGGTGGTGCATCTGCCATCATGGAGAAGGTTCGGGGCCTGGTTGAGGAAGTTGCCCATGACTCCCGATAGCGGTGAAAATCTGTGCACAGAGAGGGTGGGGGTCACCGCGATCCTGGCCGGCGACCACAGCGGCCGCGGTGGTGTAGAGAACGGGCAGGAGACCTCCCCCACTTTGACACTGCTCAAGTGGCCCAGCTCTGGATGGTGTACCGTCAAGTCCATCATGGGTGCGTGCTTCGTGGACCGCCCAGCAGATCCTCCAGCATGCTGGCCAGCACTCCCGGCCGAGCGATCGGCCGCACAGCGCACCTGGGCCGAGGGAGGATAGTCCTCGACCTCGCCGTCAGAGGAGCCAGCAGCCCTGGGTGCATCCCAATGCCCGTCAGCCTCATTGTCGTCGTCAATGTCACTGTCCCCGTCGCCATCTTTCTTATCTGGCGGAGCAGGGGGAGGTGCCTAGTCCTGGTATGAAACCAGGCGGGCGTGCATCGGACAGCGCAGTCCCGGTAGGTGATCTTCGTCAAGATAGTCCGGCAGGTGTGGGTCTGGGATGAAGATGACCTGGTCCTCCACAATGAAGCTTGGGTGCCAGCACCAAGCTGACACAAAGAATTCCCAGTCATCGATCGTCGGCGTGTCCCTATAATCAGAAAATTGTAACTCTACGAAGGCAGGCCCCAGGATGGATTGTGCGACGTTGAAAGGTCCTAATGGCTAGAGGGGGGTGAATAGCCTAATAAAATTTCTTGCAAAGACACTTAAGCAACTTGTTAGACTAAGAGATGGCGTCAATGCAAAGCTAAAGCTTCAATTACTCTATGCAAGCCTTTCTAAAGTCTAGTATATAGGCTATACTACTAGCACCCAATCAACAATAATCCTAGCAATTCTAAACAAGATAAGAACACAAAGGAGCCACACAAGCTAGCAATTCTACTCACTATCTAGCAAGACAAGCAATCAATCAAAGAATGAAAAACAAGCTAGATACAAGAGAGAAGGATTGGATTGTTATACCAACACGAAGTGTAGATGGCCAATCACCCAATCGAAATAACCGCACAAGAGAATCCTCGGGAATCACAATATGAACAAAATGATTTTTTACCGAGGTTCACTTGCTTCCTAGCAAGCTACTCCTCATTGTGGCGATACACTTGCTTGGAGAGGTGCACGCTCAATTGGCTCTCAATGCCAAATACCGCTGCCGGGAGCCGCACTCTCAACACAAGACAAGGATCCTCCAAGCCACGCACAATCCACTAGAGTACCCTTTCGTGAACTCCTGCGGGGAAGGACCAAGAACCCCTCATAAGATTACTGGGTGCGGCCTCGAACAATCTCCACCTTGAGCTCAACACCCCGCTGCCTCCAAACCATCTAGGGTGACAGGAATCACCCAAGAGTAACAAGAACTCCGCAGCGAACTCAAAGAACAAGTGCCTCTAGATGCAACTCTCAATGCTTAGCACTTGATTCTCACTCAATCTCACTCTAGATGAACAATCAAGTCAAGAGATGAGTGAGGGAGGTTCTCTCTAGCTCAAAGAATGCTCAAAGAAGTTAGAATGGGCAAGAGTTTCCTCCCCAACTGGCCACACTTCTATTTACAGCCCCTACCAAAGTTCCAATTGTTATGCACTTTGGGGGGGCTCACCATACACGCGCCGGACGCGTCCGGCGCTCTCTGGCAGTCGACCGTTGGCGTCTTTGCGTTCAAACTCGATCGCCACATCAGTGTCTGACACCGCATCCGGCATCTCCAACACAGTGCGTCCGGCACTGCGTTCGTCGACTCGACCCGCAGAGGTGCAGCTCTGGGTAGCGTCCGACGGGCGCCGGATGCCCAGTCCGTGTCTGGCATTCACTTCAAGGCTAAAGCCTCCGCTGACATCACATCAAAGTGCCAGATGCTCCCGCTCTGACATAGGGCATCCGACGGTCGAGTCCGGCGATCAGGTGCGCGCAGTCCTCTATCAAGCGTCGGACGTGTCTGGCGCTGCTGGCCGTGCGTCCGGCCCAGCGTCCGGTGACCTCCTCAATTTACACATATTCTGTGTCGCGTCTGGTGCAGCAGCCTACGTCCGGCGCCACCCAACTGGCGTGTCCGGCCAGTTGTAGAAGCAGCTGACTTCGTCGTTTTGTCATCGTTGTCGCGCCGTCGCCGATCGAAGTCAAACCACTTGCCTTAGGGTGCCAACTCCAACATGTAGAACACTCTCGATCACATGAGTTAGCATTTCATCACATGAAATAGGGCAAGTGTTAGCTCTCTAGTTAGTCTCTCATATGCATCATGCAAAGTCGAACCTAGAGGCACTTAGACCATGAATTCAACCATGAATTCCCCTCTTGATAGTCGGTTATCAATCCTAAATGTGATTGCACTCTCTATAGTGTGTCGATCACCGAAAGGAAAAAAACCCATCTCTTGATACCTTAGCCTTGAGCCTCGATGCTTGATCATCACCGTGTCCAAGTCCATCACCAAGCTCGAGGCATCTTCACCATGTTGCTAAGTGTCTAGTCACACTTAGAGCAAAGCATTAGCAACATTGGGTGTCATCAATTATCAAAACCAAACATGAGATTTCAATCTCCCCCTTTTTGGTAATTGATGACAACCTTACACAAAAATATGGAAATTGAATTCGATATGAAATTGAATTGCTTGCCCAAGATATATAGATCAAGAATCTTGGTTGGACAAGCATTTCAACTTTTGGTTTTGGTAGTGGTAGCTCCCCCTATATGCAAAGATAGGAATTGTGGGAGATATGACACTACCAAAATTGATGCTAAGGTTTAAAGAATGGACCTTTGAAGCGTGATACCAATCGGAGTGTGATAATAAACCATCCTTAGCATCATGATAACTAGACATACATCAAAACTCAAAATACCTCATGAGATCAACATTATAAGAGATGCATTGAATAGCATGAATAACAAAAAGTCTAGAAACCATAAGAAAGCATTCTAGTACTTCATATCATCATTCAAATCCTAGAACTAGCATACACCATTCAAGCATGAATATTAAATTTAAATTGCAATGCTCCATATCATCATGCTATGCACATACAAATGCAACAAATAGCTTATGAGCTTGCTCTCCCTATTTGTGTGCTCAAATTTTAAGTTTTTATAGATCCCCTTCCATTGATCTTTGTGACTTATTTCTCCCCCTTTGTCAACAATCACCAACAAGGTGCATAAGATTAGAGAAACAAGTCAATCAAATTATGGTCAAATCTAGATCACTTGCCTAGAGTATATATTTCGGTTTGAACCAAGGACAAGCTTCTTCACACAGGGTTATCTTGACCATGTTGAAATACACATTATGAGCTCATGCTATAGATTTAACACTAGGCTTGCAAGCTCACAAACATGTCGTATGCCACCACTAGATCATAACAAGCATAGAAGCAATAGTGGTGCCATACATACATCAAATTCATTTGATTTCCATGAATGATCCTCATAAGATGCATATATGTCTACATGTTCTACACAACTAGCAAAGGATGCATGGAATGCCACAAACAACTTTACCTTGCTATGTTGGAGGAGAGGCATGTCATATGTATGGGGTGCATCAACTCATGTTAGAGAAGCTAAGTATGTTCAATTCTGTTGACACCGTTTTTCGGCACGTGTCAATAAGGATCAGGAGACTGAACTAAATCGGCAAGAGGGTGATTGTTCTTCTGCATTGCTTCTGAGTTGCCGATGGGTGGTTGCCGATGAAGGACATGTTGATCTCGTACATTGCCGATGAAGCCAGAGGGCTGTTGCCGATAAGATAGGCAGGAAGGCTAGAAGGTTGTTGCTGATGCCAGGGATGTGCCGATAAGGAGATGACTTCATCGTGACGGAAGCGGACAGCGGATCGGCGACACGAAGCTTATGATTTTTAGTATTGTAGTTTAAGTCCAACTCCTATACAAGTTTTATTTCTTTTTCAAGAAATAGAGTTCGTATAAGAAATTAGTTTATTTCTTCTATATTTGAGCTTTACGTATTAAATTAGGACTCTTTTGATTAGTAGAGTATAAATATATGCCAAAGGGCATTGTAATGGACATCCAAGCATCAATAAACCAATTTACTTCTTATTTATCTTTATCAGTACTTTACTTTTCGGTGACTTCGCCAAGTACCTTTTCTTTTTCAACGAGTTCTTTCAAGAATCGACGGGCTGCATCAACTTGATCTCCGGCGACCTTGCAGGTTCCGCGTCTACCGAGCACGATTCAGGCTTTGACATCCGGGCGTATCGCTGTCGTCTCGTCTGATCTGTTCAACAGTTATCGAATACTTTCTGAGCTTTGACGTCCGGGCGTATCGCTGTCGTCTCGTTCGGATTTTATTCAAATTTATCATCCTTGTCGATTAACAGGTCAAATCGACTGGCACGCTTCGGATATCGATTGTGGGTATTAGCCCGGTGTGTTTGCAGATATAATTTTGCATCAACACATCTTTTGGCACGCCCGGTGGGACCAAGTCAATAGATTTATCATGAAGAATCCTACTGATATCACTCCAGAAAACATCATCAAGATATCAGAATCAGATCTCAAGGAGGATCAGAGGCAAGCCATGGAGAAAGCTATGGAGGATTACAGGCAGCTCTGCTTGAAGTCTTTCAGCATGAATAGGGGAGGAGAAGTCATCCAGAAGCAAGATCTGCCGTTGCCTCGGTAGGTAACCTTTGACTCTAACCCTGGTAAATTACAGGAGATGGTTAATTCTGCATTAAATCAAGCTTTGATCAACCACTCCACCGTGCTGTCCAATACTGTCTACAATGCTGTTGTGCAAACGTTAAGGGACGGACAAGCACCAGGGTATGTCGGGCCGGCATATCATCAGCCGAGATCGGCATCTACTAGTACTCCATCGGCAACTCCAGCCGTTGAGAGTATAGAAGCGCCTACTCCAGCTATATCAGGACCATCCATCATTGAAGCCACGCTGATAGGATCAGATCTAATGTCTCAGGAGAGGCCTAGTACTCAGTTGAGCACAGATCTATCGGCATCGGCAATATCAGGTCCTTCAGGTCAACACAGTCAAACTGCTGCTAATTGGTGGGGATACGGTTTGCCTCCAGGTCCATCTACTGCCAATTCTGGACTGCCTTAAGTACATGATGTAGCAGGGAAGGGTCCAATGACATCGGCTACTCCAATTCGGCCGATGGCTCAAGTGCCGCATTATTCTACTGCACCTCCTGTTATACAGTCATTGACAATGGGATTCTACACACCTCCGCAATAGATATCTTATGCGAATCCATTGACTAATCCTCCACCAGCTCAACAGAGAGCTTCCACTGTAGAACAGCCCATAGTACCATTCATATCTCAGTCTGGGTTACCTGCAATTCAGGGCAATTATGCTGGCTATCATCTACCTATACAAGAGCATCAATTGTCCGCAAGCTATCAGCCATCGGCAAGTCAGGTGCCGATGAGTTATAATCTTAATTGGTCAGGGCAAGCGCCAGTTCAGCAATCTGCTATTCAGCCAAGCTACCAAGTAATGGGGACTCAGCGGTATAGTCCACAGACAACTTTCTAGGAATAAGCATTGGCAAAACAACCGATGAACTTTACTCCACAAATTGGTACTGTGAACATGCCAATTCCTCCAAGCCAAATGCCACAAGGGTATGTAGAAGCATATCAGCCAACGCCTCTAGTGGAGATTCAGCCAGTGCATCGGCAAGATCAGGATGCACTCTTGACCGATAAGATTGCAGAAGTGATGAAAGAGCAATTTGGGATTTAGCCCAAGATTAATACTTACTCTTATCGGACTCTGTATCCTTCATCTTATGACTCAGTTCCTTTCCCGAATCGGTACAAGGTGCCAGATTTCACTAAGTTTTCTGGGCAAGATGATACGTCAACGATGGAGCACATCAACCGATTCATCATCCAGTGCGGGGAAGTAGCGAACAGGGATGAGCTGAGGATTCGTTTATTCTCGTCCTCTTTGTCTGGATCAGCATTTGCTTGGTTCATCTCGTTACCACCAAACTCTATTCTTACTTGGGCTAACCTGGAAAGACAATTCCATAAATACTTCTTTGCTGGTGTCTATGAAAAGAAGCTTACCGATTTGATGAAATTGAGACAGCGAAGCGACGAATCGGTAGAAGGTTTTGTGCAAAGGGTACGAGACATGAAGAACAGGTGCTACAGCCTAGTGCTTGATGATCGCCAATTAGCTGGTTTGGCTTTTTAGGGTTTGCTGCCACATCTCAGGGATAAATACGATTCTCAGGAGTTTGAAAGCTTAAGCCATATTGTGCAGAGGATCTCTGATCAAGGTGCTCAAGCTCTAGAATATAGGAAGAGCTGGAACAAGAAGATGTCCTTTGTAGAAGAGGCAGAAGAATCAGACTCAGATGAAGAACCAACTATCGGCCTGGCTGAGTGGGTGAAGGGTAAAAAGCCTTTATCTTGTCCTTTTGGTCAGAAGGAGCCAGAAAGATTCACGTTCGACATCACAAAGGCTGATAAAATATTTGATCTGCTACTTCAAGAGGACCAAATCAAGCTATCACTCAATCATGTGATTCCATCGGCAGATGAGCTGAAGAAGATGAGGTACTGCAAGTTCCATAATGCAACTTCACACAGTACCAATGACTGCAAGGTTTTCAGACAGCAGTTGCAATCAGCAATTGAATGTGGGAGGATCAAGTTTGACAACTCTAAAGCTCAGAGGCCGATGAAGATTGATCAACACCCTTTTCCAGCAAACATAGTGGAGGCCACAAACAAGACCAAAGTGTTGACATCAGCAAGCGCTAAAAGGAGAGCATCGATGGATCCTAGAAATCAAGTAACTACCGATAACTTGAAAGGGAAAGAGAGAGTTGAAGAAAGCAGTAATTCCAGAAGACCTCCTGGGCCGATTCCATACAGAATTGCAGATGATCGCTATCGACATCGGCAAGAGGAGTTGCGTCGGGAAGCATGGCATCAGCACGAAGACCATTGGAGATGCCCCTTCTTCATCTACTGCTGGGAAGAAGGCATTAAATTGCCTACTGTTGATAACTGCCCCGAGTGCAATGGTTATGATCGAACCGATCGGGCAAAAGGAAGACCGCGCTATGGTAATCAGAGCAGATACGTCGGTAAGCCGATCAGAGAGAGGGCATCGGTACATCATCGGCTGGGGGGCAGGACCAGTGTACATGAAAGGCTGGGTAGGCATGATGACTGTCTGCCGATGAATCAAGAGGAGTTCGAGGAAGTGGCCAATGCGAGAGTTCCTGATGAGATGATTCTTTGTAAAGATCCCAATATAAATTGCCCAGATTCAAGTGCAAAACTGTATCAGCCCATCTGGAAGATGAAGCTTCCTCAATGGTGCCCTAAAGGTCTAACGAAGACTCAAAAGAGGAAGATGCAACGTGAGCATAAAGAGGAAAATTCCCGTGGAGCAAAAACTCAAGTATGACGGCCGAAGCGCAAAAGTGAAGGTCCATCGGCAGACATCAACATGGTTTTCATATTGCCGATGAAATTCTTAGCACTTGCCAATGAAAAAGAAGAAAACAGATAAAGTGCTTGTTTAAAAAGAGTGTATCGGTACTACGTTAATTTGAAGTTTTACAAATTGCCGATACATTACATTGGAGAAGACAAAGAATGCTAATGGAGGCTAAGGATCACCGTCAAGAGTGCCGACGATCGAGTTTGTCAAAGGATTACCTGTTGATGTCACCGCTGGAGAGAGAAAAGCTAGGGTTTGAATCGCAGATGAAAAATGGGCCACGGCGGAGAAAGCATTATATGGGCCTGTTGGTACAGGATTTTCACTACCGCGCACGCAACTCTCGAGGAGAAGTTCAAGCGGTTTGGGTAATCATGACCTGGAGGAAATTTTGGCGCATCAAGTATTTTATACTCCAAAATTGGGGGGCATGTGTTGACACCGTTTTTCGGCACGTGTCAATAAGGATCGGAAGACTAAACTAAATCGGCAAGAGGGTGATTGTTCTTCTGCATTGCTTCTGAGTTGCCGATGGGTGGTTGCCGATGAAGGACATGTTGATCTCGTACATTGCCGATGAAGCCAGAGGGCTGTTGCCGATAAGATAGGCAGGAAGGCTAGAAGGTTGTTGCCGATGCCAGGGATGTGCCGATAAGAAGATGACTTCATCATGACGGGAGCGGACAGCAGATCGGCGACACGAAGCTTTTGATTTTTAGTATTGTAGTTTAAGTCCAACTCCTATACAAGTTTTATTTCTTTTTCAAGAAATAGAGTTCATATAAGGAATTAGTTTATTTCTTCTATATTTGAGCTTTACGTATTAAATTAGGACTCTTTTGATTAGTAGAGTATAAATATATGCCGAAGGGCATTGTAATGGACATCCAAGCATCAATAAACCAATTTAATTCTTATTTATCTTTACCAGTACTTTACTTTTCGGCGACTTCGCCAAGTACCTTTTCTTTTTCAACGAGTTCTTTCAAGAATCGACGGGCTGCATCAACTTGATCTCCGGCGACCTTGCAGGTTCCGCGTCTACCAAGCACGATTCAGGCTTTGACGTCCGGGCGTATCGCTGTCGTCTCGTCTGATCTGTTCAACAGTTATCGAATACTTTCTGAGCTTTGATGTCCGGGCGTATCGCTGTCGTCTCGTTCGAATTTTATTCAAATTTATCATCCTTGTCGATTAACAGGTCAAATCGACTGGCACGCTTCAGATATCGATTGTGGGTATTAGCCCGGTGTGTTTGCAGATATAATCTTGCATCAACAAATTCATTTCTCAACTTGTGATATCTCTTTTCATCAAGTGGCTTGGTGAATATATCGGCTAGTTGATCTTCGGTGCCAATACTTCCAATGCTTATATCTCCCTTTTGTTGATGATCCCTTATGAAGTGGTGCCTCATATCAATGTGCTTTGTTCTAGAGTGTTGAACCGGATTGTTTGTCATCTTGATAGCACTTTTATTGTCACAAAACAAAGGCACATATTTGAATTTCACTCCAAAGTCCTTCAAGGTGGCTTTCATCCAAAGCAATTGTGCACAACAATTCCCCGCACTAATATATTTGGCTTCGGCGGTGGAAAGAGCAAAACTATTTTGTTTCTTTGAGGACCATGAAACTAGTGATCTTCCAAGCACTTGGCATGTTCCACTCGTACTCTTTCTATCAATCTTCCAACCGGCATAGTCGGAGTCTGAATATCCAATCAACTCAAAACTAGAACCCTTGGGATACCATAAGCCAACATCTTGTGTGCCCTTTAAGTACCTCAAAATTCTTTTGGCCACCGTCAAATGACTCTCTTGGTGAGGCTTGATATCTAGCACACATGCACACACTAAACATGACATCGGGCCTTGAAGTGGTCACATATAGCAAACTTCCAATCATAGACCGATATATCTTTTGATCAACCATATTTCCACTATCATCAAGGTCCAAGCCACCATTGGTACCCATTGGTGTACTAATTGCCTTTGCATCTTGCAATCCAAACTTCTTTATCATGTCCTTGATGTACTTGCCTTGACTAACAAAGGTGCCATTCTTCATTTGCTTGATTTGAAGTCCAAGGAAGTAACTTAGCTCTCCAAGCATAGACATTTCAAACTCACCAGCCATCATCTTAGCAAATTCTTCACAAAAATCTTGATTGGTTGAACCAAATATGATGTCATCCACATAGATTTGCAACACAAACAAGTCATCTACAATTCTTTTGGTGAAGAGAGTGGTGTTCACCTTTCTCATCTTGAACCCTTTAGAGAGGAGATAATCTCTCAACCTCTCATACCATGCTCTTGGTGCTTGTCTCAATCTATACAATGCCTTCTTGAGCTTGTAAACATGATTGGGCTTCTTGTCATCTTCAAAACCAGGTGGTTGCTCAACATAGACTTCTTCATTGATGAATCCATTGAGAAATGCACTCTTCACATTCATTTGATAGAGCTTGATGTTGTGAGCACAAGCATAGGCTAATAAGATTCTAATTTCCTCCAATCTTGCCACCGGTGCATAAGTTTCTCCAAAGTCAAGACCTTCCAGTTGAGTATAACCTTGTGCCACCAATCTTGCTTTGTTCCTCACAATCAATCCATCTTGATCTTGTTTATTCTTGAAGACCCACTTAGTGCCAATCACATTATGCTTCTTTGGTCTCTTAACAAGCTCCCAAACTTGATTTCTAGTGAAGTTGTTTAGCTCATCATGCATGGCATTTATCCAATCGGGATCCTTCAATGCTCTATCAATCTTGGTTGTCTCTAGGAATGACACAAATGAATAATGTTCACATATGCTTGCCAATCTTGATCTTGTTTTGCACACCTCTTTGAATGTCTCCAATGACATGATCTAGAGGGTGATCTCTTGCAACATTTGTAGGTTGAAGCACTTGTTGATTTGGATTGCTTGCTTGACCTTGATCTTGCTCTTGAACTTCATGTTGTGTGCCACTAGTGCTTGCTTCATTTGAATCTAACTTCACCACTTGGCTTGTCATTTTCACTTCATCATCAACTTGCCTTGGCCGAATATCACCAATGTCCATGTGTCTCATTGCATTGTTCAATTGATCTCCACCTACATCATCATAATTTTAATCTTCACTTTGAGAGCCTTGGGTTTCATCAAACTCAACATCATGAACTTCTTCAACTAATTCACTAGCATTGTTCCACACTCTATATGCCTTGCTTGATGTAGAATGACCAAGTAAGAACCCTTCATCACATCTCTTGTCAAACTTTCCAAGTCTTTGCCCCTTCTTGAGAATGTAGCATTTGCAACTAAAGACCCTAAAGTATGCAATGTTGGGCTTTCTTCTATTCAATAGCTCATATGGTGTCTTCTCTAACTTCCCATGGCAATAGAGGCGGTTGCTAGAGTAGCAAGCCGTGTTGATAGCATCACTCCAAAATTTTTGGCTAACATTGTATTCACAAAGCATTGTTCTTGCCATTTCAATCAAGGTTCTATTCTTTCTTTCAACTACACCATTGGATTGAGGAGTGTATGTTGGAGAGAATTGATGTCCAATGCCAAGCTCATCACATAACTCTTCAATTCTTATGTTCTTGAACTCACTACCATTGTCACTTCTTATCTTCTTAATGCTAGTCTCAAACTCATTTTGCACCCTCTTGATAAAAGACTTGAATAGCTCAAACACTTCACTCTTGTCATAGAGAAAGAATACCCAAGTGTATCTAGTGTAGTCAACAACTATCACAAACCCATATTTGTTTCCCCCAATAGATGTGTATGTTGTAGGGCCAAACAAATCCATGTGCAAAAGCTCAAAAGCCTTAGATGTGCTCATTTCATTCTTCTTGGGATGAGGGTTGCCATGTTGCTTGCCGGCTTGATATGCACTACATGTCTATCCTTCTCAAATGCAACATCATTCAAGCCTCTCACTAAGTCATGCTTCACTAATTGGTTCAATTGCTTTATGCCAACATGACCAAGTCTCCTATGCCAAAGCCACCCCTTGCTAGACTTGCTTATCAAACATGATGAGAGTTAAATTTCACTAGTATTGAAATCCACCAAGTACAAGCTTCCATGCCTAAACCCCTTGAATATGAGATTTGATTGATCCATTCTCACCACTTCAACACTATCCTTGTAAAATATGCATTTGTAACCAAAGTCACACAATTGAGACACCGACAATAGATTGAAGTTCAATGTATCAACTAGCAATACATTTGAAAAACTCTTGTCATTGGATATAGCAATCTTTCTAAGCCCCATGACCGTGCCTCTATTGTTGTCACCAAATGTGATAGAATCAAATCCACCATTGTCATCTCTATCAAGTGACTTGAACATACTAGTTTCCCCGGTCATATGATTTGAGCACCCACTATCAAGCACCGAATGCCTTCCTCCGGCTTTATAGTTTACCTACAAGAAAATCAATAAATCTTAGGTACCCATTTTCCTTTGGGTCCTTGGAAGTTAGTGATCAAGCTCTTTGGGACCCAAATAGCCTTCTTCTTTGGGCTCAACCTTGGGTTACCAACAAACTTGATCTTTACACCCTTCTCACCCTTGGTAAGCACATAACAAGAGTCAAAGCATATGGAATAAGCATATGGTTTCTTCTTGTTATGATTCATTTTATTGCAATTATGCTCTACATGCCCAACTGGCTTGCATTTGTTGCAATAACGGCCATCACTCCTCACAAAGCTAGGCTTTGGAGTCACAAAGGTCACCTTGCCTCTCTTGGGGGTGTAGCCCAATCCTTTGGTGTTGAAGGGCAACTTTTGGCAACCCAAGAATCTAAGCAAGCAGGCATCTCCACCATAGGCTTTGCCTAAGGCTAGAGTGAGCTCATCCACCTCTCTCTTGAGAGCATCATTCTCAACCTTTAGTGAAGAATTACTAGAAGTAGAGATAGATTGGGTGGTGGTGGATGAAGAGCTACAAGAAGGGTTAGCATCATGCATAATGATAGGCGCAAAGAAAGACTCATCAAGTAAATCACATGTAGAATCAACATCTTTCTTCTCAACAACCACAACTTGGGATTGCACATTATCATGTTTCTCCACTAGTGAGGAATGAGCTTTTTCAATCTTGGAGTGAGCATGTTCAAGCTTCTTATGGTCTTCCTTTAGACTCTCATAAGATGCTCTAAGCTCCCTAAGTTCTTGCTCAAGGTTTTCTTTGTCCTTGCGCAAGCCCCTACATTCCTTTCTAGATGACTTAAAGCCATCTTTACAATCCTCAAGCATAGTAATGAGTTCATCGTTAGTGGGTTCATCATCATCATCATCATCATTATCGAGTTGTACTTTGGTGGCCTTAGCCATGAAGCAAGCTGATGGAGCATCAAATAGAGAGATCTTCTCTTGAATAACAATGCTTGCATGCCCCTTCTTCTTCTTGCTCTTGGAGTCATCCTCATCTTCATCACTTGAGGAAGAGGAGTCACTCTCTCATGTAGCCACATATGATTCACCCTTCTTCTTCTTGTGGGAGGAGTCATTCTTCTCCCCCTTCTTCTTTTGCTTCTTCTTCTCCTTCTTCATGGCATCCTCATCATCACTATCATATGGGCATTTGGCGATGAGATGCTCCTTGCTATGGCACCGGAAGCACTTCATTGAATGTTCACTTGTCTTGGAAGAGCTTCTCTTTCTTCTTAACTGGTACCCCCTTCTTCTTCATGAGCTTGCCCATCTTCTTGACAAGAAGAGTCATCTTGTCATTCACCTCTTCTTCTTTACTAGAGCTTAGGCATGATTCATCTTTACTTGATGACTCTTACTTCTTCTTGCCTTTGCCCTCGGATGATGTGGCCTTGAATGCCACACTCTTCTTCTTATCATCTTCATTCTTGTCCTCATCCTTCTTCTTCTTCTTGTTCACCAACTCCTCCTTCTCATGATCTTCTCTAAACTCATCATCGGCCATGATCTCTTGAAGAACTTGATTTGGAGTTGGGCTATCCTTCATTGTGGTTTTCACCATAACCGTGATCAAGGTGTCAACTCTCTTGGGCAAGCATCTCAAAAATTTTGTAGAGAATTGACTATCCTTGATTTCTTCCCCAAGTGCCTTGAGCTCATTCACAATCACTTGCAACCTATGAAACATCTCTGGCACACTCTCATCATCCTTCATCTTGAAGCTTGAGAACTTCTCTTGCAAGACATATGCTCTTGCAGTCTTCACACTTGCGGTGCCCTCAAACGACTCCTTCAGCTTCTCCCATGCGTCATGAGCCACTTCGAGATTTTTGATGATCTCAAAGGTCTTGTCATCAAGAGCTTCATGGAGAGCACTTATAGCAATGTCATTGCATTGTAGCTTCCTCTCTTTCGCCAGTGTAGGATTGTCGGCATTGGCAACCTCCACCTTCACTTCGGTGGCCTTTCACACCTCTCGATTGATTGACTTGAGGTGCCCAATCATCTTGACCTTCCAATAGGCATAATTTGTCCCATCGAAAGGTGGTGCCCTCTTGGTGTTGTTGATATGCAATTGAGCCATTTTCCACCGTAGGAGTTTAATCCAATTGCAACAAACGGTGCCTCGGCACCGATACCACATGTAAGGTCCTAATGGTTAGAGGGGGTGAATAGCCTAATAAAATTTCTTGCAAAGACACTTAAGAAACTTGTTAGACTAAGAGATGGCATAAATGCAAAGCTAAAGCTTCGATTACTCTATGCAAGCCTTTCTAACAAGTGTAGTATATAGGCTATACTACTAGCACCCAATCAACAACAAGCCTAGAAATTCTAAACAAGATAAGAACACAAAGGAGCTACACAAGCTAGCAATCCTACTCACTATCTAGCAAGACAAGCAATCAATCGAAGAATGAAAAATAAGCTAAATACAAGAGAGGGAGATTGGATTGTTATACCAACACGAAGTGTAGATGGCCAATCACCCAATCTAAATAACCGCACAAGAGAATTCTCGGGAATCACAATATGAACACAATGATTTTTTACCGAGGTTCACTTGCTTCCCGGCAAGCTACTCCTTGTTGTGGCGATACACTTGCTTGGAGAGATGCACGCTCAATTGGCTCTCAATGCCAAATACCGCTGCCGGGAGCCACACTCTCAACACAAGACAAGAATCCTCTAAGCCACGCACAATCCACTAGAGTATCCTTTCGCGAACTCCCGCGGGGAAGGACCAAGAACCCCTCACAAGATTACTGGGTGCGGCCTCGAACAATCTCCACCTCGAGCTCAACACCCCGCTGCCTCCAAACCGTCTAGGGTGACAGGAATCACCCAAGAGTAACAAGAACTCAGCAGCGAACTCGAAGAACAAGTGCCTCTAGATGAAACTCTCAATGCTTAGCACTTGATTCTCACTCAGTCTCACTCTAGATGAACAATCAAGTCAAGAGATAAGTGGGGGAGGTTCTCTCTAGCTCAAAGAATGCTCAAAGAAGTTAGAATGGGCAAGAGTTGCCTTCCCAACTGGCCACACTTCTATTTATAGCCCCTACCAAAGTTCCAACCGTTATGCACTTCGGGGGCTCACCATACGCGTCTGGCGCTCTCTGACAGTCGACCATTGGCGTCTTTGCATTCAAACTCAGTCGCCACATCAGCGTCCGACGCCACGTCCGGCGTCTCCAACACAGCGCGTTCGGCGCTGCGTCCGTCAACTCGGCCCGCTGAGGTGCAGCTCTGGGTAGCGTCCGGCACTCCGCGTCCGGCCTTCACTTCAAGGCTGAAGCCTCCGCTGATGTCACATCAAAGCGTCGGATGCTCCCACGCTGACGTAGGGCGTCCGGCGGTCGAGTCCGATGATCAGGCGCGCGCAGTCCTCTATCAAGCGCCGGACGCGGCCGTGCGTCCGACCCAGCGTCTGGCGACCTCCTCAATTTGCATCCTATTCTGTGTCGCGTCCGGCGCAGCAGCCCGCATCCGGCGCCACCCAATTGGCGCGTCCGGCCAGTTGCAGAAGCAGCTGACTTCGTCGATTTGTCGTCGTCGTCGCGCCGTCGCTGATCCAAGTCAAACCACTTGCCTTAGGGTGCCAACTTCAACATGTAGAACACTCTCGATCACATGAGTTAGGATTTCATCACATGAAATAGGTCCAGTGTTAGCTCTCTAGTTAGTCTCTCATATGCATCATGCAAAGTCGAACCTAGAGGCACGTGGACCGCGAATTCAACCGTGAATTCCCATCTTGATAGTCAGTTATCAATCCTAAACGTGATCACACTCTCTATAGTGTCTCGATCATCGAAAGGGAAAAACACCCATCTCTTGATATCTTATCCTTGAGCCTCGATGCTTGATCATCACCATGTCCAAAGTCCATCACCGAGCCCGAGGCATCTTCACCATGTTGCTAGGTGTCTAGTCACCCTTAGAGCAAAGCATTAGCAACATTGGGTGTCATCAATTATCAAAACCAAACATGAGATTTTAGACGTCGAGGTTTCTTGGGTGCAAGGGCACCCTGGAGAGCGCCACCATGACCTTGAAGTGAAAACGGCCATGAACCCCCATGGATTGTCTGTGCCATGGCCGCCAGATCAGAGGTAGCAAAGAACGCGCTGGTTGCGCCGTCATGACGTGTTCACGGTCCGGCCCATTCCGGAAGCGTACGATGAAGTCTTCCGGGTGGTGGTGTCATACATCGAAGTCGGCATCGTTGAGGCCAAACCTGTTTCACAGGTGCACACGGACATCGGCCACCGAAACCCGCGGCTTGGTCCCCCCGACGTAGACGGTGATTGCCCACTCCAGATCGTCCTCGGCGTCCTGGATCGCGACCGAACAAGGGATCACAATGAAAGGGACATGCAGGCGCCCCGGTGCCGGCCGCGGTGGGGGGTGGGCGGCGCGATCGGTGAGTCAGGCAGAAAGTCTTCGTCTTCCACCAGCGCCTCGAACGGAGGTGAGGCGGCCCTGTCCCCAGACCGAGGCGGGGGAGGTGGAGGGGGCGGCGGGGGTGGTGGCAGAGCAGGCATTCCCAGATGCCCAGACGGAGGCAGCGGAGACGGAGCACAGACACTCTGGATGGACAGGTAGGAGTTGCCGGTGGAGACGGAGCGGCCTGACACCGTCGGGGCCAAAACGCGGCTGTGCCCCATGCATTGCAGCACACGGCGTTCCGTCGGGGAACGCGGGGGGGAGCGCCTTCGCTTGGTTCCGTGTGCGCCATGGCGGGCCGGGAAGGGACACGACGCCTCTCGGTGTCCCTCCGACTAGCAATTGTAGCACTTGGCGGGGAAGGTGCTCCTTGCCTGCGTGTGGTTCATAGCTAGGCACCGGAAGCAATGGCCTTCCAGTTCGAGGGGGACCCTGCGCGGCGGAGATGGGCACGGCGGGGTGCGCTAATACCCGGCACGCCGACTATGGACATGGAAGAACCCCTCCCGATCTGACACTCCCCGCTCCCTTGCCGGGTGCGTCGGCGTCACGGAGCGTCGCCGTTGGGGGTCCTGGAGCCTGTCCGGCATGCCCTGCACCCGCGCCGGTCGCGACGGCGTTGGGGAGCGCCGGCGGGGCTGCTCAGGCCGGAAGTCAGGGTGGAAGCGGCGGGCGGCCTCCATAAATCCTCCCGGACGGCGACGATGGCGGTGCCACCGGGATCGATGGCGTTTGCGGGGCTCCGTGGCGACCGCCTTGCCCTTGCCCTCCAGCGGCGGCGGCGGCGGAGAGGGCTCGTCGTCCGAGAGGTCCTCCGAGTCACTCAGAGCCACGATGCGCTCTAGAGGACCGTGGTCAAGGACCTCTTGGAGGAGTCCCGGAGATCCCTCGAAGAACTCGTGCGGCGGCGGTAGGTCTTCCCCAGTCATGTCTGCCCACGCTCGTCGGGAGGGGGACCCGAGCTCCGAGGCGCCTCTAGGCCCGCGACCGAGTGTCTCCAGGAGCTGGGAAGGGGAGCCAGCCTCCATAGCCCGTAGCACCTCGCGGGGCCAGGGGCGACTCGGCGAGCTGCCGTCCTCCATGGTTCAGATCTGAGACGGGGGAAGGAGGCGGGAGGGGCAGGTGGAGGGGTGAGGGCAGGGAGCAGGGGAGGGAAACGGTGTGAGGCTTACCAAATCCGGCCAGGGGCGGCGAGGTTTAGGAGCGGACGGGGCCAGTGGCGGCGCACGGGGGGCGGAGTCGCCCTGGAGTCGCCCTCAGTCGCCCTGGAGTTGCCCTAAATCTTGCAATAGGAAGAATAGATGGATTCCCAAAGCTGTTCCATTCTTAGTTGAATCGATGCAATGCAGATGCATTTCGTAAAATAAATGGACAGTAATTCGCTGCAATGCAGTAGTACAAGTTTGAAATACAAGAGTATGTGGTATGCACGGCAGTGAAACAAAAGATGTAAAGGCTTAGCCGGAATCTTCTTGGCTCATAGACAAGCAGTTTTGTTTTCAACGCCAAGATTATTACGAAGTAGCGAGCGAGAGTTGCCAACTCAGAAGAGAAAAAGGTATTCGCTTTTCTGACAATGAACATGAATGCATGAGAACAATGTATTTGTCATCAGACACATGATACAAAGTGTGGCAGCATCAAGACATCAACTCGACAAAAGGGTATTTCTTTGAATTAACCGACAGTGTATAATATGCATAGGTCCCACCGCTAGTGTAGTACTGCAGTGGCTCACCAACAGATATATTTAAGAAACTATTAGCAAAGGCAGAAAGGCCTTAATAGAGGAGATCGGGCCGGGAGATCGACCACACTGTGGCATCATCCTTCTAAGCACTCAAAATAATAGATTATGTTTGTAGCAACTCAAAATCCGATGTAGTTGCGGGACAGTATCATTATCATACATCAGCAAGGGTTCCTGATGTTTTGATGGTTATCTTGGATGATGATGACAGAAGAGCCTTCCCAGAATCTGCTTGTAGCAGAGTAAATTGGTTCATTTGTGACACGTGGGTAAACATAACTTATTCTGATTAAGTTGAACACAATTGAACCTAGCTAGATTTCGTACTAAATATAAGTCACATTTCACAAAATACATGTAACTTTTTCTTTGAGATAACAGTATAACTTTATTGGATTCCACAGTTCCAGAAAAAAAAACTTGAAACCAGGGATGTGAATGATGCCCCATACAAATAAATTTCAGTGCTGACATACAGCAACATTACTCATAGTTTATTATATCTTCGATCTCACTTAGACCATTCCTTGCATCATTGGGAGCCCCTTCCCCACTTTGCACCGGATTTCCTGGTTGGCGGACTATCATCCTCACTGCAGTTAAAAACTGAGATTATTAGTACAATCCCCATTGCTTGCATCATGTGGAGTAGATGCATTTGGCCAGAAATATATTTTAAAAATTAGCAGTATTGCAGTAAAACTGTTCTGGAAGACAATATATCTTGTCATGGAAAATGTGCTATATATGAGTGAAGTAGCTTCTCCAGAAATTAAAATCCTTGCGCTTGTTTCTAAATAAATAAATAAAAGAATACTGCTCACTTACTTTGAGCACAGTTCCCACGCAATGCGGCGGCAGTGGCAGCACCTTCTGTGCACTTGTCAAGGTAGGAGCTCGCTTGCCTAAGCCTCAAAGCAGAAACATATGGCAGCTCTCTAGGATCTTGCTGGTCAGTCCCTGAATCTCTTGTGTCCCCAACATCTCCTGGATTTTCTATGTCGTCGTCGACGACATTCCTCTGACCCCTGTGCAGAATGCCAGCGTGGGTGAGCAACGCCCACAGGTGTGTGATGAACTCCCCTCCCTTTGCCAGGTACTCAAAGTGCTCCTTCACATTATCTGATGGCGCAAGGTAGAGCAACATCTCCGCCCAGAATTCAGCCAGCACCTTCCAGCAGGCGCCCTCCTCCATCGCCTCCAGCTGCTTCCCCAGCCGCACGCTTTTCTGGAACACGGTCTCGTTTGCTTCTCTTGGGTTGAGTGCAGGCAACCTTCTCATAGCCTCATATATGTCCGTCACGTTTTTGAGAGCAACCATTGCTTCTTCTACAACACTCTCAAAAATACACCTTGTGTCGTAGTGGTGCCCAGGGAGAAGCTTCGGCGCAGAGACCACCAGGTATGCACAGTATTTTGACAGTATCCTGGCAATTCCATGGTGCTCCTTGGGTTCCTCAGTGACCAAATCATTAGCTCCCATCTCGCAGTAGCATGTTGCAATGTGCCAGGTGAGAATAATATACACCGCCTGCTTCTCTTTTTTCTGTGAGCAGCACCCTGTGCATGTGTGTAGGTCGGTGTAGTGTGTGCATGCCCACAAGAGGCCATCTGCTCCCGGTGCTCTGCTGGACAACAGTGATGACTCCCCGTCTGTTAAGATACCTTGAGTACGTTCGAGGCACTGGACAAGTGCCTTCTTTACTTGTACAGGCAACTTGATGGATTTCCCAGGCTTCCCTTTTCCTAAAAATTCACGATGTATGAACCGAGGACTTATATTCAATAATCTATTACCATTTCTTAGTCGAAGCAAGAAAGAGGCCAGCACTTTTGTAACAATGGATTGATTAGAGTCGTCGCTCAATGATTTCAGTAGCGAGTATTGCCCAAGCTTCTGTTCATTGTGGCATCTACTTGACACGAACAGACCAATTTTAGTGAGGCTCTTCAAACCACATCCAGTAGCATCCTCTTCGTCTGACCACGTTGCAAGCAAAAGATACCCTGCCCCAAATAGTCATACTATAATGCAGTACCAGTACCACTTGAAGGAAAGCAATGCTTCCAAGTACTATTAAACCGATAGCAACATCAGCTGCTTTGTAACCCAGCAGGAAGCCTCCAGCCATCAGGATGGCTATTACCATGACCACCGTGATGGCCGTGAGCAACCGGAAAAATTGATTAAGGGGCGCCCAGTAAATGACAGCATACCTGGTGAAAAAGAAATCATACACAAAAGCTAACTCAAGCTCAATCACCTTGAAAACCCAGTCATAGTCAACTATTGCTGCGCCAGCCCCATCCATCTCTTTTTTGGTGAGCAGCCCCGTAAAGACAAAATCATGTGTCTTCCGTAGAGAAGATTCAGCACACTCAAACCCAAAGAAACGTCTCCTCAACAGATGAGAAAGGGAGAATGCAAGGCATACATCCTTAAGATCTGGGCTTAGAGTGTTGTTTTGCCATACCATCTCTATGTCAACAAGTTTATCTTTTGTCCACATTGTCGATGTAACAGATCCACACTGTTCCCGTACTATCTCTATGCAGTCCACTGGGTAATGGTAACCTATCATTCTGGCTGGATCGTAATAAGATGAACCACTCTTGGCGTGCTCTTGATACATGTAGTCAGCAACCATTTTATTCAAGTTCCATGATGCACTTGCCATTCTGCATGCCGTTAATCTATTCATACAGCTCATTAAAGCTGCGGATATTAGAAAGCTGAGTGAGACAAATGAGACAAGTGTATATCTAGCAGCAATTTTGGGTCGGAGGTCAGACATGATCAAGAACGCATATGAATACCCAAGAGCAGACTGATAGATCTGTCTCGTGAGTTGGCTGTTGTCAGTGAGACTATAGGCTGTGATAGAGTCAGCACAAGCAGAGAGCATGTACAGGGATACGGCCCAAACTATGTACATGTTGCTCTTTACGGCCGAAGACTGCATTGAACCTAGTGTGTATGATATCAGGGAGGAGGACAAGGTGTATGCAGCCAAAGGTTTCTGCTCCGACGACGTCAGGAGCCAAAGATGACCAGGAATAGCTGCATGATAGTAATCACTACTACAAGAACCTCAATGCGTATCACTGTTCCCCTAGAGCTCTTCCAAAAGTCCTTGGTGTGATTGGACAATGAGGTAAATGTGGAGGTGTTCATGTTCTTAATAAGCTGCAGCTCTGTCCTCAATGCGTAGCAGTAATCATCAAGCTGCAATGAGCAAATGTATTCCCATTAGAATGTCTCCCATGGAGACAAGTTATCATATTACCTATATAGACATACATAGTAAAGCTAGCTTTTGCTCAAGTACAACAATGAAACTGTTACCAAATTTCCAACTGAATCAACCCAGATTTCACTCATTTTGTCCTCCCTTTCCAGCTAAGTTCAGTTGTTTACTCGTTCAATTTTCCTTCCCTAACACAATCACGGGCAACCTCCGTGATAGTCCGGGCGTGTAGGTGTTGCTACTATTAACATCGATCATCTCCTACCTCATGTCTCCCTCTTCTTCCTTCTCTTCGTCCTGCCTTCTTCTCAGTTCTCACCTGCAGCCCTGCCCATCGCCCCGACAGCAATCACCACTCGCTGTTTGCCCTCCACCGCTCCAGCTTCCCTCCATTAATCCGAATCAGAGGAGGTGACCCCTCGCACCCACCACCCACTGGACTCAACCAGTGGTACCCTGCTGCTCCACCCCATACTTCCCTAGCTAGTCCGAAACAGAGGACGAAGACATCATGCCACCGTCATAATCAGACTCGATCGCTGCCATACGTTCCTGTAAGGCTTTCAGCATCTTGCGTCAGCGGCGGCATCGATCCATGCCCATGCATCTTGGTGCCGCCACTCTGCTACCCCCACATCCCGTGCAACCATGGCCCTCCCCTAACCTACCATTCTTGCTCTACTTTCTGTTTCCACCATTAAACACTTTCTGGTGCTCAATGCCAACGCCTGACGCCACAAACTAATGGATGATCCATGGCCAGCTTAATTGGCTTTCCATAATACGTGGCAAATACATACTCCTACTAGTTTGCAAATATCTTTGGCTTTAACAACTACTTCCTACATAGTATTAAAATACGAATGAACGTCTTAACAAATTTATAGAAGTGATGTTTAATATAAATCAATGTGTTTGATCATCAAGCATTGTTCGCCTAAATGACCATATTGTCCGTTTAAATAGCATTTAAATGTTCAAAAAGGGCCATCCATGTAGTTGAGGCCCTAAAGCGTGAATTAAATGGTTGGACCATTTAAAACCATTTGAACCATTAAAATCCATTTAAATGTCTAAACATTGAGTTAAACATGACTAAATGAGCTAAACAACCATTTAATTTATAATTTAGTCAATAGGAGGATTACAACTACCATATTTAGCACTATTTGTTAATATTGTAAGTATATATGGTTAGTGGGATTTAGTTTTCTTCTAAAAAACTATTTGGTAAAATACTTATTTTTACATACATATAGCATATGTGAGTTTTACAAACATGATTATTTATATTACTATACAAACTAGTTAGGTTGTTTAATTCTGTTTAAACACCATCTAATAGGCCTAAAACGCTAACCAAAGGGTGACCATCTGTCTTTAGTGTTTACAATAACTTTACCATCAAGGCTGTAAAAACTGAATTTACTGAGAAAGTTATTTGTAATCAAAGTTTTAAAATTTTGACTTGGACCTACAATAAAATGCCAAGTATTTGCAAACTCAGTCGAGTACTAGGCATCTTCTTTTAGATGTGTGGAAGGGATAAGACATTAGAGAGCTGCTTGTTATTACCAGAACCGCAAGAAAGGAGTGGACATTATTTCCCTTGTCTATCTCTGACAGTTATTTGCAATCAATGTTTCAAAAGTTTTGACTTAAACCTTCATCTAAAAGAATCTCTCGAGTAAATATAGTAAACAAAGAAAGAACAAAGGTCGGAAGAAGAAACCACATATAATTAAACATGTTTGGCGTAGTCACAATAGCAAAAATGTTGTTTTTCTTCTGAGAAAAGACTAACTTATTATATTTAATTATCTTATGAGAACTGAGAGCACATACCGTATGGTTTGCCATTTGTTTCGCCGAGTGAACGTAACCGAGCAGAAGTGAGAGCTCCTAATATATATGATTCCCTTGCGGAAGTCACGAAGCTGGTTAAGGCAGTTGGAAATAAATGGTGCTGTCTGCGCGTGTTGTGGCTGAAGCTGAGCTGAGGGAGCGAAGACGAGGCCCTTTGCAACTCTACCAGCTTTAAATAGTCCTAATTGATGAGCTCCCTGCAGTGTGGATAAAAGGGTCCAAACGAGTGTCCCACCACCACCTCAAATACAAAAAGCCTGCTAGCTGTTTTCATAATTTTGTTGCAATAAACAAAAACTTGTAAATGCCTGCTTGTTTAATGATGCATGCTTTAATTAAAATAACAAAAGACAACAACCAGACCAGAGGAGATGAGAGACGACCCAAGAAGTGCACTGCATTCCCCATCCACCAATTCACAGATATATTAATTCCACGGGACCCTGCTTTCAAAAAGCATATCGATCCGTCATTCTGAATTCTACATGCAGCTGCGTGTGCGCTCGTTAGGTAGGCTGAAGAAGTTCATCCTGTCAAAAAGAATTCTAGTAAAGTGGATCCTATCTTGTATATGTAATCCATCAGCTATATCCATATGTATGTACTCCTACACTGTAAAACTCACATGGATGCATATGCATGTACAGTACAGAGCAATCTAGTAAAGTTCATCTGACGATTATTGTTATCAGGATTGCCATTATGTTTGAAATTCATGATGCTTTCATTAAGAATTTATTATAATATAGGCCCCAGCAGTTTGGCCGGAAACACAACTGCTGTTACTTAATGATTAAATCAGCATGATGCATGCATATATATATTGACCACCTTCATTGTCATCATTTCCTGAGCCTGGCCATTTCCCACCAAACACCTTTCTTAAAGCTAGTGTGTGTAAAAAAAATCATGTCCACTATGAATCCACCGTGTGTATACTCATAAAAACAACAAAGTGCCTTTAATTTTATTCACTCCTATTAAGAGGTCATTTTATTTCAATATATATGTGACCTTTCCTTAAAGCTTGAGCATCTTTACCAAGGCAATTACAGGCTGTTCCCTACAGAGTAAAGTGGTCAAGTATGGATCCAACAACTACCACTACGGCTTCTTCTTTTTTTTTTTTTTTTGAGAACTCTACCACTAACACTTTCACCCAGTAAAACAAACAAATCAATTTCTTAAATTGCTCATGGCAGGCTAAAGCCTGACTCATTGGAAATTTCATGACCCAGTTTCTGAGACTCTTATATGCTGGAAATAGTGTAGACATGTTTCATCCCCATGAAACTTTCATAATCTCACTTCCCTTTATAATGTATATGTCATGCCAGCTTATTTAATACCTATAAAACTCTCATGAAATCTCCATTAAGACTATATAACCAGTTGAATTTCATATAATAATAGACAATACATCAGAAGAACTATTAACTCCAGCTGCACTTGTAATTCACTCGGGATAAATTAGCAGGTCATTGTAAATCCCTTGCATTTATGTACCTCCAGTTATATTGAATAGTGAAGGTTACCTTTGTGAATTCAAGGGTTTTCCGGAATTTCCGCACAAATCAGTATGTCTCTCATGAATGTGATCATACTTATTTTGCCAGTTGTTTCCTAACATATGAATTATCCTATTGGTATTGGAAGCAGGCTGATTCTAGCATAAAAAAGCCTGATCAGCAATTCTTCAAAATGAAGTGGAAAAAACATAGTGCTAAACAGAGTTGTGTTGTATAAAAATCAGTAACAGACAGAATTGTGACACTGCAATCACATAGATCAAGTAAATTGTTATAGGAAGGTCACAATCATCAAACAATATTTTCTTAAAAAAAAAAAAAAAAAAAAAAAAACCTTGTATTGTATACTAGCAGTGTAGCACAAATGGAAAGGTGACAGTAGTGTCACACATTTACATCAATAAGTAAATAATTTTGCTTTATAGGAATACCAGCTAATGTATGTAGCATGTCAAGGGAGGTATACAAACCGTGAAATGGTGGTTCAGATCGAAATGAAGGTTTGGAGGTGCAATGTAGCATCAGCATTATCAGAAGCAACATGCATGATCCTCATAGGAAAGAGACCGATTTCAAGCACCCAGGGCCAAGGGTACTAACGCCGACCTGTGCCAGACTGTCAGCATGCACATTTCTCCTTTTTAGTAGAGAGAAAGCGTGACTCCACGACAGACAGCAGCTAGCAGAAATAATGTGAGCACTGTCCAAGAGAAGTGAACAGAGAACACATTGTTTTTAGTCGGACTATTCAGATCGGCCATCCCAGTCACCATCTGAACTGAGCCCATCATCAGATTTGTTTGGCTCCGTCCATCTGCGCAACAGATTTTCAATCATCACTCTTGAAATTTAATCGAAGCAACCCACATCGAATTTGATGCTACTCAGATGTGCAATGCATACAATCGAGTAACATATACAGAATACAGTCTGAAGTCTGAACTCTGCAGGGGAATCGAGGTCGTGTCAAATCAAATCTGCTGAGGCTAGAAGGCTTCCTTACTCCTGCTCTGCCGCATCTAATAAATATGAGGCGAGGCGATACACTTTACTCACCTTGTTCGATTCGACCCAGCGCGGCAAGGAAGAAGCCGGCATATACCGGGGACGGACGGAACGGACTCCGCCGAGGCGCCGGGCGGAGGGGTACTAGCTGCGGCAGCCACATCCGCTCGTTTGGGAACGCGCGACGAGGAGTCCGCCAGGGACGCTACCTCGGGCTCCGCCGCTCCGCCCTCTGTGCCACCAACGGACTTGCTCCTGACCGCAGCTATTTCGCGCTCGCCGGCGAGGCCGCGACGGCGACGGCGAGGTCTTCCAAAGCTAAAAGTAGGTTTGGGCCGTTATGAAGGCAGGCTTCTTTGCATGCGGTGGTGCTTTTGGACCATCATGCTGTTGGGCTGTCTTTGTTTGGTTTGTCTCTATTTTGATGTCGAGGTTGTTTGTTTGGTATGAATATGATATGAACTGCGTTTAGCTTAGAGAGGCTGATGGGCCAAGTCCACGATGTCCAGCTCCCAGGCCCACCAACAGCATCATACGTAGTTTTGGGCCTTGGGCCTTTCGGGTGGGTTCGATCACCAGCCAGCAAGAATAAAAAGGCGTCTCTAGAAAACGCCGGCTCATTTCTTCGGTAGGACCAAAAAAACACGCAAGATTTGTTCATTCAAATCTTATGTTAAAAACTATATGAGTGTTAGGAATTTAAAAACGATTTATTATGTCGCTTTGAACAAAGTGTGTTCAAAATCTTAAAAACTATGTGAACATCAAGAATCTAAGAATCTTGTATTAGATTAAAAGAATGCAACTTTTGTGTAGATTTGTATCAAATACACTTGCAGAATCTCACGCAAATGAAGGGTTTCAAGATACATTTCATAAAAGAGTAGTGGTGAAATATATATGCATTGAAAACTGTAAAAGCCAAATGCGACAATTACTTTTGACCGGAGGGAGCTGTACACAATGTACAAGCAGTAGCATGGCAGGTGAAACGGAGCCTGGATGTTCATTCACTGGATATTGTGGAAGTCTGTACAGAAATGAAGGACTCCATGTCTTCTTTGAAAACGATGTCCTCGACCCTTTGGCTAGCTCAAAACTCCAAGTACTTTTGCTTATATATTATTAAGGGCTAGTTCGGTAGAGCTTCGGATTCATGTGGAGTGGTGAAAACCCCGTTTTGAGAAAACATTTGACAAAATTGGCTCTAGTAACAGTCTGGTAATAATTTAATTTGGGTCGTTGACGAGTTTACATCGTCTTTCAGCTCTTACACCATGACATCGTCACGCCCGAGCTTCCCAGCCTCACAGGATAGAAAGTAATTAGTAGCAGTATACTAGTCTCTTTTGTGTTTCCGTAATATAACGAAGCGAGCTGTCTTGCATTTTTTAAAGAAAAACAAAAGTATACTTCCTCTGATTTAAATTGTAGTTCGTTTTGATCTTTTTGGTACGTGTATTTTGCTATATACCTAGATAAATAATATGTCTAGATACATAACAAAATACATGCACCAAAAAAAGTCAAAGTAAACTATAATTTGAAACAGAGGGAATACAACGTAAGCGGATGTCATCATGGGATAGATAGAGGTCCTGAAAAGATAATTAATCATTGGAAGCACTGTCCAGTACAATCCCCTAAATAATAAAAGATCACATACACGTATGCGGATTATTTGAATGAAGACAAAAAAAAAAATGCATAACAAGCATGCAATCTATCCGAATGAAGGGAGTAATCTTAGCCGCATCCCATCAAAAATACCTAACACCACAAGAGCGATCAAGCACTAGCAAACAGGGTTTAAGCACGGCCAATAATTGAGCTTCATCCACTTATCTTGGATTCACATATATAAATATAATAATAACATGGGGGGGGAGCAGTATAATCACACATCGTGCGAGAAAAAGTGATACAACTTTATTTCGCTGCATCACAAGACGTATCGACAGCACAACTTTGTTTTCATAATCATCACAAGATGCATGCTGCTTTTTTTCTTGGGAGGGAAAAAAGGAGGGAGATGCATGGTTGCCTTGCTGCCTAGTACTATTAGAATCAGGATCAGATATATTGTATTGGGACCCATGTAGGTGGTGGCAGACAGCCGGGGCCCATGGGCTGCCCAAAGCTGCAAGCGCGGATACGTGGGCCATTGAGGTGTGTAGTTCCAGATTAGTTCGTGGGCCCGGGCCTTCGAACCTTTGTTTCAGTTCATGGACGACAGAGAAAGGCACGTCGAGCTTTCTGGCGGATGCGCAATCATCTTCAGCGATCTTAGCTCTTGTTGCTTTTTCTCCTCAAAAAATAAAAAGCTCTTGTTGCTTTCTTCTTCATTCTTTTTGTCTTTTTCCGCCCTCAGATTTTTTTCTTTTTCTATCTCAGAAAATAAGACCCTTTTTCTATTCTTTGCATTATTATAAATTAAATGAAAGATCTTTTTCTTTCAGGTTGTGGTCAGATAGATAGGAGGGGAAATACTAATGCTCCATGACTATTGAGTTTTGAACAAGAACGACCACATGGTTCAATTATTTCCGGGGGAGAGAGGAATTAAAGAAACCTTGTCCATTTGGAACACATGAATGAATTTCACTGGAATTTCGATCGTAAGAACTGTACATGATGTGTTTCAAAGCTAACTTTCCATCTCTTGGATGAATTGAAGGAAGGATCCGGCTTGATCTCTTGTAACCAAGCGATAATCGGATCATCAATTTTTACAATATGTTGAGGCACCACATGAAAAACCAAAACCTATATAGCTTTTAGTTGGTTTGAAATTTGAACCATGATGAGCGTGTCTAACTAGTACGGTTGTGTAGTACGTAGAAGCTACGTACTCCTAGTAAGTAGCCAGGTACGTACGGTACCCGTCTATTTGTTTTGCTTCTATTCTACTAGTTGTGGAGTATACACTATCCGTAGTCCATGAGTAGAAGCAATTCCATTTCCATGCATATGCATTGCACCCCATCAAAACATGAATGAACAAGAACATTGCACTGCAGCTAGCGAGCCTGCATGTGACCTTATATTGTGGCCATACAAAAGGAGCATTCCAATGATTGGCAGTAGGCAGGTCCTTGTTTATACTCCTACTCTACATCTCATCTACACATATATAGTAGGGCCAAATCCAGTCAGTCACACGTTACATATATGCTTCTTTCAGTTCTACTACCATGCAGCTGCTGCAGCAGCAGCAGTACAAGTACAAATAAACAAACTGTCCTAACTACTGTCCTGTTTCTGCACTTGCGTTTCAATCTGCCACTGCTGCTAGACAAGGGACAGGTCCGGAGCACAGAAAACGGATCACTGCTCGTGTCCATGTTGAGCACAAACCAGAAACGACTCAAGGTACGGTGGTCGAATGAAATCCAGTAGCAGGCCTGTCGACAACATTCTACAGGACACGATGATTGGGTTCGGTTTGTCTGCCAGCCTCACGGACAGAGTGTCGGCATGGACTCGCCACTCCATACATCTTTCCTTCTTTGCCAGACAGCTACCGTTTCAGGTGGATGGATCATGGGTATGCCCCACTTTTTTAATAAAAGGGAACAAAGTACAAATGCCTGCCACTCCCCCTCCTGTCAGTTTCAAATAATAAAAGTTACTGTAATTTTGTTTTTTTACACACACAAGTAGCTTTCCACCGTGTACATAGATCATAATCATATACTACTTTGTCTAAATACGTATGGCACCAAAAAAAGTTTAATTAAATGACTTATAATTTAAAAGAAAACAGCCGGAGTACTCACTGATCTGTTCCAAATTATAAAGGTCGAAACTAATGAGTTGGATTGCTAGGACCCACGATGCGAGGGTGACATTATGGATAACAATAACCGCGTCTTTGTCACAACCACTAAAAAAAGCTTCACTCAAGGGTCGTCTTCAGCGTCGTCGCTCTCTGAAATCCAGTACCGTATCTATACTATGTACATGGAGCTTGTCTTGACGCGCTGATTTTTATGTTAGGGTGGCTCAATCTACGGCCATGATAAAATGAGGACAAATGCTCCGATCCTTAACTTGTCGTAATCAGTCAGTGCGTGCCTTTTCTGTTGTCATGGCCAATCCAATCATCATCATATCGTCGAGTGGCAGTCCACACAGCTGCTCCATCAGCTCGTCGTTTTTGCACCACTGCCGCTCATCAATCCTGATTTTAGATGTTGAAATGGACCTTGGAGCTAGACCACGCACACAAAAAATAAATACACCTCAGCTCCGATGACAGGGACTACAAATTAGTAAATTGACAGAAAAGCGACGTGGCGCTGATGAGAACTCGGAGAGTACGAGTTATGACATAAGTGCCGATAAGCAGTTGCTCCCTCGGTTCCAAAATAGATGTCATTCTCGTTTTTTTGAGAAATCAATATTTTCTATATGTTGGTAATTATATATTAAAATATATAAATATTTATGCTACGTAATTAGTATCATCGAAAAGATCTTTAAGTCTAGTTTTTTAACAAAATTATTTAGAGATAAAAATGTTACACTATTTTTTACAAATCTAGTTAAAGTTGAGAAAATTTGACCGGCACGCATCCCATAACGTCATTCTTTTTGGGACAGAGAGAGTACATAATAGGTAATAATACTTGTTACGTATCATTCATAGCTACAAATATTAGTATGGGAAAAAATATTCATCGCTAGAGACTAAAGTGACTTGTGGGCGTGTGCCTGCAACTTCCACAAGAGGAACATGTAATTAAGTCCGGACTGAAAGCTATTGTTACATATCATGAATATTACTCTATCCGTTCTAAATTATACGTCGTTTTAACTTTTTTGGTACATCAATTTTGTTACGCATCTAGATATAATAATATATCTAGATATATATCAAATGCGACTTATATTTAGAACAGAGGCAATAGTACATCTTATTTCCCATATGTTTTGACAATCTTAATAAAACAAACTCATCAGAAAACGACATATGTTCTTTTCTTAGGCGGAGCAATGAAGTAGTATGTTCCACTATACTTACATGTATATGTTGAAACTTCTCCATTAATTACATGTTGAAACTTCTCCATTGATGTAAATCCGTGAACAGTGTAGTGCTGCTGTGCAATGATAACACCACCTGTAACAGCAAATTATTAGAACCCATGATGGAATAATGAATTAATGATCAGCTAGCCCTGATGGCGAACGGATTCAATGCATGGTCAAGGGCCTATTTCAGGTTCAGAACCATGATTGCGTTGTCGCTGTGCAGTACGTACTGCAGCAGGTGCATATAACAACTCTCATACTCCATCCAGCTGAGCAGAGCAGCTGCAGCTGCAGAGCACACGCCAGTTACATGTTGGGGGGCGGAGGAAACGGATGACAGACAAGCCAACTGGATACAAGCCAACATCTTTGGGCCATGTTTAGATTCATCTAAAACTTACAATTTTTTTACTCCCTCTTCATCACATCAATATTTAGCTGCTTGCATGGAGCATTAAATATAGATAAAAAAATAACTAATTACACAGTTTAGTTCAAAATCATGAGATGAATCTTTTAAGCCTAATTGGTCTACGATCGGACAATATTTGTCAAATAAGACGAAAATAGTACTATTCATCAGGTTTATTTTTTCTTACAATCTAAACAAGGCCTTGATTTGAGGGTGTACTTTGATTAGGGGTCTTTTCATCATAGATTCATAGCTAGCTAGCTGGATTTGGTCACTAGGATTTAGGAGGTTGTTGTTGTAGGATAAGATTAACTTACTTCATAAACATATTGAATCTAGAGTAACAAAATCTCTTATCCTTAACTAAATTGTTACTCTAATATTTTTTTTATGAAATATAGTGCAGACACAGACAAGCTGGGATAGAAAGCCTGCCTAAATGCGGATCTAGCGACTAGCGTGAGGGCTGTGGCGGGCTCAAGCCTCCATAGAGTTAACAGAGAAAGAGGGAGGGCAGAGGGAAAGATGGAGGAGAACAGAGGAGGGCCAGAGGAAGAAAACGGGAGATGACCGCAACCTAATGTTCATCCTCGTATCATCTTGAGAAAAATTGTGCTAAGTTTAGATTACTTAAATGTGCATGTTGTACATCGAGTATTTTAGTTTATGGTTTACAAAATTTTAATGTTATGGATATTGTTATTTCCAAAATGTGTTGAGATTGGCAATGCGCGCAATGCCAAAGAATCACTTTTCTTAGAAATCGCCACAAATGGAGGGAACTGTTGTCAGGACAAACAGAGGTCTGATTCGGCTGTTTGAGTGTTTTAGCGTAAATAGGAAAGAAATCAATCGGCCAGAAAAATGCTACTAGTTTTAGCTTATTTAAGCCGTAAGCAACTCGTGAGCCGCCGGACCTAATTAGGTGTCAAACTTGATGTGAAAGGAATAAAGGGATCAGTTTCTTTCATAATGATACATTTGAGCATTAACTGCCCTCTAAAATGAGCAAAAAGCCGCAAAGCAAGCAATTGGAACATTCCAGTTCGTTAGCCAAAGATCACATCACTCTTTTGACAACCGTTGCAAATTTAGCCGAGGTAGCCGAGGACAAATTAAGCAAAACAAAAAGGCATTTCCTTTCCACTAATCATGCTTAATTTAAATTAAACTAACCACTTTTTCCCCTCTCTACATCATCGCTACACCTCCCTGAGAAAAAGCAACTATGGACAGGTCCTCCTCAAAAAAAAAAAAAACGCCACAACGCTCATCTCGGCCGTCAGATGCCATATCGACGGCGGGAACTAACTGGCAGCAGGCGAATGAAACGGCAGCTAAAACTCCCTCGGGTCGACGAAGATGGACGCGCCGGGCGGCGCCTTGGTCCAGTCGCCGAGCGCGCCGTCGTCGCCGTACCCGTCGGCAAGCCGCTTGATGCACCAGAGGTCCTCGGCGCCGAGCCGCGGCCAGTGCGGCACGGCGGCACGGAGCGGGTCGCAGGCGGCGACCTCGGTGGCGACGACGCGCGCGCCGGCGCGGCGCGCCACGTTGTGTGCGTGCCGGCACAGCGCGTTCGCCATCCGCGGCGCGTCGGGGCCGGCGCCGCCGAGCCCGTAGAGGAAGTGCATCCCGAAGGGCTCGAAGAGGTTGGGCACCGACGGGACGCGGAGGAGGCCCGGCAGCCACGACAGGGACAGCGCGCGGTCGGCGGCACGCGTGGCGCGCGCCGCCGCGCGCCATAGACGCGGCGCGCCCCGGACCTCGAGGCGGAACGCGTCCTTGCTGGTCCACACGCTCCCCACCGCCCACGACGGCGGCGGCGACGCCAGGAACGCCTCGGCGTCTTGCAAAGGACACAGGGCGGCGTCGGAGTCGGACGGGACGGCGAGGAAGGTGCCGAGGGAGAGCGGGTTGGACAGCACGGCGTCGATGTCGCTCGGGAAGAACTCGACGCCCGCGAACCGCGCGCGGTAGAGGATCTCGGCGTCTCGGGGCGGGACACGGAGCACGGCGACACGGCGCGGCGGGGCGAGGTCGTGGCGGAACACCGGGTGCACCAGCACGGACGGCGTGCGGAACTTGGCGTAGCCGCAACGGGAGGTGAAGAGGCGCACGCACGGCTCGTTGTCGCGGTCCGTGGCGACGTACGCGTACTCGGCGCCGGACTGCCGGAACCACTCCTCCATCCGGGACACCAGCGCGCGGCCGATGCCTCGCCGGCGGTGGGACGGGGAGACGCGGAGGCCCAGGAGGTAGGCTACCTTGGAGAAGAGCCCGTCGTCGGCGGCGGCGGCAGCGGTGGCGTCCTGCCCAAGCCCGCGCTTGCCGCACGCCACCGTCTTCACGCAGCCCCGCACCACGCCGACCACCTCCCCGCCGGCGGCCTCCGCGACCTGCCAGGCATTCACCGGAACTAAACCATTTGAGCGATCGATGGCGGACGGACTGATGCGAGCAGAGGGTGCAGGCTGGAGGGAGACGTACGAGCATGAGGAAGGCGGGGGAGTGGCGGACACGGATGAGCGGGTCGCCGAGGAGGTCGGTGAAGAGGCAGAGCTTGCCGGCGGTGGCGGGTCCGACCTCGCAGGCGCGCTCGAGGCGGTCGACGGCGGCGCGGTCGCGGTCGCTGGCGTCGTCGAACTGGCGCACCGTCACGGGCCCGCCGCCGCCGTCGGACTCATCCACTGCCGCCACCACGACCACCATTGAAACGGGCGCGCAGTTGCTTCAATTCTCGCTGTGCTCTGACCTGCCACGTGAGCAGGGAGGTCGAGCGCTAGCCAGGTCCCAGGTGCTCTCTCTGTCACTGGTATTGTATATATATATAGGTGGGAATCTGGCGGCGCGGGGGGCGGTTGATGTCACTCTAAAAACATAATACATAAATAGCTTTATATATATATATATATGTTTTAGAAACAATTATATATATAAGATGATAAATTATAAAAAATATTATCATCCTATTTATTACATAACGAACCAATATTTATTATAGAGTATTACGTATAAACAATAAATAACTAAGATATCTTTATTACGGAAGCTCTATACAGGGACACGTCAACTGATGAACATCAAACCTAGTACTTATCACGATAGCTCTCATTTCAACCTTCATCTGTTACCAATCCGAGATTTTCCAAAATTAAAAGTAAAGCAAGCGTAAGTACACAACCGTACTCAACAAGCATAACATGGGTTAATGAGGCTTAAATAAGCTAAAACTGTTTGACTGTATTTAGCTTTTATAACTTAATCATATTAAGCATAGCATCTAGGTAGTGATAATTCCCATATTCTCATAATCAAAATAACATTAACCAGTGTGTAGCAATAACGACATTAAGATGCACACATTAACAATTTGAGAACCATTATCTTTTGTAAATGTGTCAAGGCCGCCCTAACCGAAGGGCACGGACAATATATTGATTTAAACTCTGATCAGAGGTGTACACTTTCACTGTGAGTCATGTTTTACAACTGAGTGGACTTATAACTTCCAAACCACCATAAAACATATAAAGCCTCCTATAGGTTCTCCTAACCAATCAGAGATACGAAAATATGTTGTGTGTAGAAACCCCCCTTCCAATATGGCACAATCCTTCCCGGCTATACTCATAAGGACAGAGACAGTCCTATACCCCAACTTCCAGACCACTAACCAGCTAGAAAAGGGCCTACAAGTGACTAGAGCCAGAGCCATATAGCCCTCACAGCTGTACAGATTTTTCATGATAAATCACTTACAGACAAGAGTCCATGTTTGTTAAAAGTCATCGTTTTCGTTGATAGCATAACACACATCAAGTTATAAGATCATGACCATTAGAGCACTAGCATCATAACTACCTAATGCAACCGAAAAGGTTCAAGGAATCAGGATATCAAAACTAATTATAATCTCTAGGTCATCAAAGACACATGCAAATGAATTGTTATTTATAGTGAATAGGTAACAAGGATGATCTATGCTATACTTATCTTGATTCACAAAGTCCTGCTGATCCTGCTGATCCTCAAAGTAGCCTTGCTCAACAAAAACCTCACCGTCTGAACTCGACATTAACAATAAACACAAGACAATCCAATCGAGCATATATACACGAAGCAAACAAAGAGTTATTAGAAAACAGTACATCAATCTCATCAAAATAGAATAAAAAATTTATAAAACTATTCTACTCGCTTCTACGATCACACAGACATCAAGTTCACCGAAAACGAAGTTATAACGGCGAAGATATGAATTTTCAAAGATTTCCTATAGATAAATAAATATTTTAAATATAGACTAAAAATATAAAGTTTCTAAAATACTTCAATAGTAGCACCACTACGTAGATTACGAAATTATGAATCTAACAGAATTTGAACGGACCAAATCGGAGTTAAAACATGAAAGATATAAGCCTTTGAACATAGTGATAAAACTATAAATAGATAAAAGCGTATTCTGAAACTGAAAAGACGAAATACGTTTTTCAGAGAAGAAAACGTATTCCGTAAGCTGTTACAAGGAAAATACGCTTTCCAGTGGACAAGATGATGGAGGCCGAGAGGTGTCGGGGTCGGCGAGCGGCTCGGAGAGGCGGACGGCGGCCAACTGCATACGGTGAGGGCACGGGTTAGATGAAATTGCACCAGAAGGATGGCACCAATGTGCGCAAGAGGTCGAGGCGGAGCTTGCCGGCCAGTCAACGACGTAGAAGACCCGAGGATTGCGGCCAATTTCTTGCTCCGGCAGAATTTGGCGGTGGCTAGGGTTTCGGCGTTGCTGCGACCCGAGGGGAAGCAAAGGCGGCGGATAGGGTTCGGGGCGGAGTCGCGACGCGAGTTAAGGCTTAAATAGCTGGGGGCATGAGACGAGCGACCGGGCGTGGACGGCTGCGACTCGGTCGGTGCTCGCGCCTTCGGTTCGAGGCCGAGTCAGAGGAAGAAGAAAATGGTGCGGGGTCCACCTGTCAGCCAGAGAGAAAGGAAAAGACGGACGTGGACGGCGGACGCGGTCGACCGACGCGCTTGATGGGCTTTGACCCGCGGCCCAACTTGAAGAGCGGGCAGCGCGCGGCTTCGGGCTCCGCTGCGGATGCCCTTGCTGGGCTGAAAATGATGGGCCGAGTGAAGGCGGGGAGAGCGGGCCAGAGGCAGGCCGAGCGGCCGGTTGCGGGCCAAAAGCCAGGAAGAGAAAGAAATGATTTTTCTTTTATTTGAATACCTTTCAAAAGCAAATTCAAATATATTTGAAATCCAATTCAAATTCAAACACCACCCAAGAAAAATATGCACCAACATGAATGCTCAAGCATGTTTCTACCATGATTCAACTTTATTTTCATAAAATCATTTATTTTGCCTAATTATTTAATCACCATAAATTCATTTTACCATTTTGAAAATTTAAAAACAAACTAGGGTGTTACAATTCTACCCCCTTAAGAGAATCTCGTCCTCGAGATTGGATTTTGCTTATTCAAACAACTGCGGATAAACTGCCTTTAATGCATCCTCTGTTTCCCAAGTTGCCTCAGCCTCTGAGTAACTATTCCACTGCACCTTGCACATCTTAATAACCTGGCTTCGGATAACCTTTTCAGCGGTATCCAAGATTCTTACTGAAAACTTTTCATACGTAAGATCATCCTTAACCGTAAGTTCCTCCAAAGGCAAGTTCTCCTTCTCAGGTACACGCAAACACTTCTTAAGTTATGACACATGGAACACATCATGCACACCAGCTAAACTTTGTGGCAATTCCAACTGATAAGCCACTTCACCACGTCTCTTTAAAACTTTGAAAGGACCAACATACCTTGGTGCTAGTTTCCCACTTCTCATAGGAGACACCTTCAAGTACACGTAATCTCCTTCCTTGAATGTCAATTTCCTCTCTGTGTATCTACATAACTCTTTTGGCGAGATTGGGCTACCCTCAAGTTCTCTCTAATCACTCGTACTTGTTCTTCTGCAGTTCTCAGAACATCTGTCCCAAACAATTGACTTTTCCCAGTCTGGTTCCAAAACAACAGCGTCCTGCACTTACACCCATACAAAGCTTCAAATGGTGCCATCTTGAGATTCTGTTGATAACTTTTGTTGTATGAGAACTCTGCATAACACAAATTCTTATCCCAGCTGGTACCATACTGTAATGCACAAGCTCTCAGCATGTCCTCCAAAATCTGATTAATTCTCTCAGTTTGTCCATCAGTTTGTGGGTGATATGCTGTACTAAAGTTCAACTTTGTTCCCAACGAACTATGCACTGCTTCCCAAAAATGAGATGTGAATTGAGTACCTCTATCGGACACGATCTTCTTTGGAACAACATGCAAACACACGATCCTTTCCAAGTACAGTGTAGCCAACTGAGGTCCTGTATAGGTGGTCTTCACAGGCAAAAAGTGAGCGACCTTAGTCAGTCGATCAATTATTACCCAGATGGAATCATAACCACTCTTAGTTCGAGGTAAACCTGTTATAAAATCCATACCGGCCTCTTCCCACTTCCATTTATGTATCTTCATTGGCTGCAATAAACCAGCTGGTCTTTGATGTTCTGCTTTTACCCGTTGACAAGTATCACATAAAGCAACATACTCTGCTACATCCCTCTTCAAACCAATCCACCAGTACTTGTCCTTGAGATCCATATACATCATAGTACTTCCAGGATGGATAGAATAAGCTGACTCATGTGCCTCCCACAGAATTGTCTGACGAAGCGCTTTGACCTCCGGAACACATATCCGGTTGCCATACCATAAGGTTCCTTCCTCATCAATGCGGAAACCGGGTGCTTTCCTTTCTGCTAACTTCTTCACTGACCCTTGCGAATCTCTTCTTCTAAGGTTGATGTCACCTCTATCTCCATGGCATTAGTAACAATAGTAAGGTTCAATTGAGAAAACTCTGCACACAACAGATCAGATTTAGGTGTCGTCCGAAGCTCATTAGCATGCTTCTTTCTACTAAGTGCGTTAGCCATGACATTTGCCTTCCCAGGATGGTAATACATATCAAAATCATAATCATTCAACCGTTCCAACCAACGACGTTGTCTCATGTTCAAGTCAGACTAGGTAAAGATGTACTTCAAACTCTTATGATCAGTGAAAATATCAGTCTTGTGCCCAATCAGATAGTGTCGCCAAATCTTCAAAGCATGCACCACAGCTGCTAGTTCTAGATTATGAGTAGGATAATTAAGCTCATGTTTCCTCAATTGCCTTGAAGCATAAGCAACAACTCTACCTTCTTGTATAAGAACACACCCCAATCCCAAACGAGATGCATCACAGTAGATTGAGAACTTCTTGCTTAGATCTGGTAATACCAACACTGGAGCTGTTGTCAATCTTTTCTTAAATTCTTCAAAACTAGCTTGACACTTGTTGGACCACACAAACTTGGCATTCTTCTCTAGTAATGCTGTCAATGGCTTAGCAATCTTCGAGAATCCTTCAATGAATCTCCTATAATAACCAGCCAATCCAAGAAAACTACGAATCTCGCTAACATCTGTAGGCGGCTTCCAATCAAACACATCCTTCACCTTGCTTGGATCAACTGCTATCCCACCATTAGAAACAACATGGCCAAGAAAAGAGACTTCCTCTAACTAGAATTCACACTTGCTCTTCTTAGCATAAAGTTTGTGCTCTCTAAGCTTCTACAAGACTAATCTCAAATGTTCTGCATGTTCTTCCTTGTTCTTTGAGAATACCAGGATATCATCAATGAAAATCACAACGAACTTATCCAGGTACTCCATAAACACTTTGTTCATCAGGTACATGAAGTAGGTAAGTGCATTGGTCAACCCAAAAGACATAACTATATACTCATACAACCCATACCTGATAGTGAATGCCGTCTTTGGTATGTCTGAATTTTGAATCTTCAACTGATGATAACCAGAGCGCAAATCAATCTTGGAGAACACACAAGCACCTCTTAACTGATCAAACAAGTCATCAATCCTGGGTAAAGGGTACTTGTTCTTGATGGTAATCTCATTGAGAGAACGATAATCAACGCACATTCGTTGAGTTCCATCTTTCTTATCAACAAAAATCATAGGAGAACCCCAAGGTGATG
>CM041630.1:3605519-3619866 GCA_023333625.1 Bothriochloa decipiens
TAGGTGCAGTGCCAGGTAATAACTCAATAATAAATTCAATATCACGGTCAGGTGGCATACCTGGCAATTCATCGGGGAACACATCCGAGAATTCCTCCACCACCTGATTCAAAGGATATGCAATGTCATCAAGCTGGTTCAGGATAGCTGTAGGTGGCGCTTGCATTCTGACATCAACACTGATTCTATCTCCTTTTGGTGTAGTCAGATCTACAACCCTCTCTTTACACTTTATCACAGCTTCGTGAGCTTCCATCCAATCTAATCCCAGAATTAAATCAATACCAGATGCATTCAACACTACAGGGTTTGCTAAAAAGTCTACCCCCTTAAGAGGAGTTTAGCTAAGGGGCAGTAGTAAGAAGCTTGTATAGCGCCCCTGGTGAATTTACTACCATTTGGTTCTTCATGGCTACAACTGGTATGCTATGATTTCTAGCAAATGCTTGCGAGACAAAGGAATGCGAAGTTCCAGAATCAAAAAGTACAGTAGCAAAGATAGAGTTGATGTTGAACGTACCCAGCGTAACTTCTGATGCTTCCTGAGCCGTCTCAGTGGACACATGGTTCACCCTTCCGTGATTAGCATAGGACTTCTGATTACCATTCTGCTACTGTGGTTTGATTTCTGGGGGCAGCGATTAGCATAGTGCCCAGGCTCACCACAATGATAACACAACTGAGGAGTATTGGGACTACCCTTAAGAGGCGTGTTGTTGGGCGTAGTAAGGCGTGGAGTTTGATTTCCAAATTGCTGCAACAATCGTTGATTCCCTTGCTGCTGGTAATTCCCATTCTTGCGCTGAGAATGCTGACCCTGGTATCTCTGGCTGACTGGTCCCTGGAACCTCTGCTGGAAGCCTTGATGAAAGTTAGAGTGGAAACGAGAATTGTTTTCAAAGCCCTGTCCGTTCATCTTCCTCTTCTTGTCCTGTGCTAGGCGTTCATTATCCAGCACAATAGCACTATTCACCAATTCTTCAAAGGTGTCATACTTGTTGCCCTTTAGTTGCAACCTGAGCTCATAGTATATGCCGTTCAGGAAATGACGCCTCTTATCAACGTCCCTTATAACTTCATGGCAAGCGTAGCGAGCCAACTCCTCAAGCTTAGCATGATACTCACTCATAGTCATAGAGCCCATCTTGAGATTCCTGAACTCCTCTGCCTTCTGTTCCTTTAACCCTTTAGGAACGTGGCGACCCAAGAAATCCTCTTTGAACCGCTCCCAGGTAATAGCAGGAGCATTGTGAGGACGTGCAGCTTGGTATGACTCCCACCAGGTCTGAGCAGCTCCCTGGAGTTGCCCCGAAGCATACAACACTTTCTCAGCATCATTGCACTATACAAGATTCAACTGCTTCTCCAAAGCACGCAACCAATCTTCAGCATCCACAGGGTTAGTAGTATGGGTAAACACAGGGGGGTGACCTTGCATAAAGTCCCTGCATTTATCCCTTGGTGGTTGAGCATGTGGCAACTATGGCAGAACCTTCTAAAGCATATGGCCCACACGCATGATTATTGTCTAAATAGACTCCAAATAACCACGAATATGTTCCATAAAACTTAAAAGGTCTGTCGGGTAAATCCTGAATCATCCAGAATTCTCCGAGCAGGATCAATCATTACAAAGAGACATTGCAGTATTACAACAGTTTTATACAAATTATATACATCGGAGTAAAAGAGCGGAAGAATTACAATAACATAAGTTTACAAACCATTTACAAACCATAAGTTGGATTATTACAAACCATATAGCAGTGGAATAACAATATAACTTATTACATCAACTTTGATTATATGCTCTGCCCAAGAGCGAGATATCCTATTCGTCGTCACTTCCCTCGACGACTGTCATGCAGCAGGATGCGAAGCGTTCCTGCCCATGAGGCTCACCTGCAACAAGGGTTCAACAAACCCTGAGTACAAAAGTACTCAACAAGACTGACCCGATGAAAAAGAGGGGTGAAGACTCAGGAAATGCAGGCTAGAGGGACAAGGTAAGGCTTGCAGGAGATAAGAAATTTTTTAGAAAAGCTTGAAAGAAAGAAAAGCGGTCTTGCTCAAGATCAAAATTACCAACCAACTTTCTTCTTAAACCTTAATCATCATTCAAGTTGTTACTACGATGATGAACACCGATCGAGTCTTCTTCTCTGAGAAGCAACGGCGATTCGAATCCATTTTCATATACCCAGCTGGGACCTAGGTCACTGATATACAGGAGACTCTAACTCCTAAGCATATCAGATGGACCGATATACCAGGATAACAACCGTAGCCATATATCACCACATGATACACATGAGCACTTCGACCCAGTGTACTGATATACATGGGAACCTAAACCCACAGTATAACACACTATGACATATGTGGGGACTCTGGCCCACTATAAGCCACTCCATGACATACGTGGGGACTCTAGCCCACTGTATGACACTTCATGCATGTGGATTTCTAGTTTCTCGATATCACCAGTTCACCATCGACACGGGACCTAGGGCATCAAAAGACGGAAACACTACAGAGGGACTCCGTTCCCAATGCAAGTTAGCCATCCGGACTCGATTTATTAACTAAAAGCATGATTCCAACAGATAAAACCAATCTCATCTTTGTCATTCTTTTACCTCTGAACACTTAATTAATTAAGCAGGGCTAAGCATTACTACACATCTTTTAGAACAGGTAACAAGGAATTATGGAAGTAAGACAGGTAATGCAGTTGGTGGGTTTTCACTCAATTCCTATTACTTAATGCAACATATCATAACTAAAGCGATAAAACTTTTATAAAATAGAATAGGGTTTGAATGCATCCGGGGCTTGCCTTAGTATTCGAGGTAGATGGTCTCGGGCTCTGGATCAATTCCAATGTCCTGAGTCTGCTCTTCCTTCGGATCTGGGGCGACAACGTTAAACTCTCGGTTATTGGAAACTATACGATATAATGATATGCTTCAACATGATTGAATAGTAAACATGATGCTCGATGGATGCACAACAAGATTAAAGGCTTGAGTACAACTTGCCTTCACGGTAAAGTTGCAAGCCAACCAAAACCTACTTACTAAGTTCATTAGGGTTAACTACATCATTAAAGAAATTCATTATACACATAAAATAACGTTGATTAAGCCCTAATGACATGATTAACATAAGCACAAACACTTAATTAAAGTGCTAAAGGTCATTAGGTTTAATGACCCAAGGTCATCAATCAATCCCAAAGTCAAACAATTCCTATAATGACTAACTTAATTAAACGGGATTAATTAATTATTTAAAAGCATAAACTAAAGGCATAAAAATTAAAGTAGTCTAATTAAGCTCAAAATTTTATTTTGAAAAGCTCTTGGTCTAATTAGGTGGCAAAACCAATTTCAGAATTAAAAACCAATTATTTTATTTATTAAAAATCATTGAAGGTCCATTTTTCAATTAAAAGAGATAATTTTAAATTATTTAAAAATTACTTAAATTTGGCATTTCATATTTTTTCTAGGTAGATGACATCATAAAGAACACACACAAAAATTTTTAGAATTTTTGGAGCTATACAATAATTACTATGATTTTTTAAAGAAAATAGTATTTAAATCATTTTCTGAAAATAGAAAAAGAAAATCCTTTTTCTCTCCCGCGTTGACCCGACGGCGACGGCACTTGACCGGCGGCTATCTCGCCGGCGGCGAGGTCTCCGGCGTCGAGCTTGGGCTCTACAGACTCAGCACAACAAGACAAAGCTCCTGGGCTAGCTAACGTGGCGGCGGAGCGACGACGACACCCATGCCGGCGGCCATGGCGGCGCGGCGGAGCTCGGGCGCGGCGGCAGGGCTCACCGGAGCAATTTTTCGGTGACGGCAAGCGCACGGGTACAATCTATACATCCACGCGAACGTAATGGACAACAAGATGAGGATCAATTTGGCCCCCAGCCGCAACGGCTACGCGCGCGGCGGAACGGCAAGGTCACGCCGGCGGCGATGTACGTCGGCCAGACACTAGGACGCGACAAAGATAAAATTGAGGGCACCGACGGATGCAAGAGCTCACCATGGTGATGATGCGCACGTTGGTTGGCTCGCAGGTGAGCTGAGTCGAGCTATAGTCGGCGGCGGCGATGGCGGCGGCGGCGCTCCAATGGCAAGAACGGTGTCACCGCGGTTTCTGTGCACCATTGAACGAGCCAAGGTGTGCATGAGAAACAGGATAGCATGAGAAACATGATAGTGAGGTTAAAGATGATAAATAACCGACCCTGGCAGCGGTCGACGGTGAAAAACCTCGCGGCGGCGTAGCTGCCGTTCGCGAGGAAGACAACGTCGTGCGGGCGGCTCGGGCGGGGAGAGCGAGCACAAGCTAGCTCAATCAAAGCGCAAGGACATGGCGGAGCTTCTGGCAAGACGAAGCGGGCAGAGGTGGCTCGGTGGTGGAAAATTTTGCCGGCGGGGACGAACTCGACGGCGGTGCGGGAAAGATGAAAAGAGGAAGACAACGGTCGGCCACGCCTATTTATCGGACAGGGCGAAGCATGGACGGGCGACATAGCGATGGCGACGCTTTGCACGTCTAGGAGCACGCTGGCGGCCATGGCATGTGCGGCGGTGGACGGCGGCGCGGCTTGAGAAGCCGGCGATGGCGGCCGTCGATAGGTCTCGGTGCTGTTCAAGCAAATTATAGAATTGCCACTCGTTTGAAATTATAAATTACTCCAAATTTTATATAAGAACTTGAAAATCTCTAAAAATAGAAGTTGCATAACTTTTTAGAAGCTACACTTTTCATTTAACAATTATATTCAAATTCTGCATACTTTTTGAAATATGAATTTAAATTTAAAAGGGAATAAAACCCTAGAAACAAATATTGGAAATGACTTTTGATTTTTCAAGAAAACTTGAAAATCTTCAAAACTATGAAATGTTTAACTTTTCAAACCAAACCTTTTTCATATACAAAGTTTTCCCAAATTATGTATAATTTTTAAATTATGGTTTTGAAATCAAAAGGGGACAAATGTTAGAAAACTATATTTTCAAATTTATTTGAAATTCTTTGTGGAAACTTGAAAAACTTTATATACCAACTTTGTAGCTCTTGTCAAGATCTACAAACTATATTTTTAGAGTATCCCTAAATTCCTTATAGATTTTGAATTACAGAAAAGTGGATAAAACTAGGTTTTGAAATAAAGGGTTTTGAAACCGAATTCAAACTCGATTTGGTTTCTAATTTATTTGGTTGGTTATTAGTGATCACATACATCATCCAAGGAAATTCTTAGGTCAATGACCCATTGACACCCTTGGTTGACCAAGTTGACTTTTGAAAAACATTTTATAGCTTTCTAATTTGAATTTAAATTTGAATTGCAAGACTTGGGAATAAGCTTTGAAATCCAAATTCAACTTCAAATATGGAAATCATTTTTAGGGTTGGACTTAGATTTATACACTATGATTAACACTAGTGTAAACATGGTTTACACCTCAAGTACATAGAATATAAATCAAGCATTTGAGATGACATTCGAAAGTAGGGTTTTATTATTTCATGTGACAACACATTCCAGAAACACAATCAACCTATGAAACGTAAACTTGTTTTAGTTAATGCATATCAGGGTTGACCTAATCATGAATGCTTTGCAGTGCATATGATGACATGGCAGGTTTTAGTTAATATAACACCAGAGGTGTTACAGCCTTTCCCCCTAAAGAAATCTCGTCCCGAGATTTAAAGATGTAGGTAAAGTAATGGAAAAGGAAATGTGTCAGGTGAACACACTTCAACTAATTACATAAGAGAAAAGGGTCTTTACAACTCACACTAATGAAGTTATAACTCATAGAGGGAATTATAACTTAGATAGAAGCATAGAATTCCGGGAAGTTCTCCAACAGGTAATCTTCTGATTCCCAGGTAGCTTCTTCTTCTGAATGTTGATCCCATTGTATCTTGTACCACTTGATTGTCCTACTTCGAGTAACACGGTCTTTATGATCCAAAACTCAAATTGGATACTCAAAGTAAGTCAAATTAGGCTCAAGTTCAATTCCTTCCACATCAATAACCTTATCCGACACTCGAACACATTTCTTAAGTTGGGACACATGGAACACATTGTGTACAGCCGACAACTGTTCAGGCAGTTGCAGACGATATGATACCTTCCCAATTTATGCCAAGATTTGAAATGGTCCAATGTAACGAGGTGCTAACTTGCCTTTAACTCCAAATGGAGTAACTCCCTTCATGGGCGACACCTTTAGATACACATAATCTCCTTTATTGAACCACAATGGTTGACGCCTTTTGTCGGCATAACTCTTTTGACGAGACTGTGCCACTTTCAAGTTTTGTTGTATCTGTTTAACCCTTTCTTCCATTTCTTTTACCAAATCAACTCCGAAGAATCTTCTTTCTCTAGGTTTAGACCAACTTAATGGAGTTCTACATCTGCGACCATATAGAGCTTCAAATGGTGCCATTTTGATACTTTCTTGATAACTATTGTTATAAGAAAACTCTGCTAAAGGCAAACACTCATCCCATTTTTCTGGAAAATTAAGAACACATGCTCTCAACATATCTTCAAGTATTTGGTTCACTCTTTCCGTCTGACCTCCTGTTTGTGGATGGTATGCTGTACTGTGCAGAAGGTCAGTACCTAGTGAATTATGCAATCGTTTCCAGAATTTATTGATGAACTGCATACCTCGGTCCGACACAATAGTCTTTGGTACACCATGAAGATTAATGATATGCTCAAAATATAATTTGGCATATTGCGAGGCTGAATTTGTACTTCGAACTGGAAGGAAATGTGCGGACTTTGTGAGTCGATCCACTATGACCCAAATGGAATCAAAACCTCTTGCGGTCCTGGGTAGACCCACTATAAAGTCCATACTAATATCTTTCCACTTCCAAGCTGGAATAGGCAATGGCTGAAGTTCTTCTGTTGTCTTCAAATATACAGCTTTAACTTTTTGACAGGTATCACATTGAGCCACATACTTAGCAATTTCTATCTTCATTTTAGTCCACCAAAATTTCTGTTTCAAATCATGATACATCTTATTACTTCCTGGATGAATAGAAAGTTTTGAGAGGTGTGCTTCATCAAGAATCTTTTGACGTAACTCAGGAACTTTTGGTATGACCAACCAATCCTTATACCATAAGACATCTGCTTCATCAATTATGAAACAAGAAACCTTCTCTTTTCTAACTTTATTTTTTATATGCTTAATTCCCTTATTACTTCTCTGAGCAGCAATAATTTAATCTTTGAGTGTTGATTCAACCAAAATGTTGGACAAACTACCATGTTGCACCATTACTATACCCAACTTCTCTATTTCATGACATAGAGAAATGTCTAGAGGTTTTACTATCAAGCAATGGCAATGACTCTTTCGACTAAGAGCATCAGCAACTACATTTGCTTTACCAGGATGGTAATATATTTCCAAATCAAAATCATTGATTAGTTCTAACCACCTTCTCTATCTCATATTCAACTCATCTTGAGTAAAAATGTATTTCAAACTCTTGTGATCACTGTAGATATTATATTTATTACCCCACAGATAATGTCGCCATATTTTCAATGCATGGACAATAGCTGCTAATTCCAAATCATGTGTTGGATAATGCTCCTCATGTTTCTTCAACTGTCAGGAAGCATAAGCAATAACTCTCCCTTCTTGCATCAACACACATCCAATACCAATACCAGAAGCATCACAATAAACATCAAAAGGTTTCTCAATATTTGGCTGTGCTAAGACTGGAGCAGTGGTCATTAATTCCTTCAACTTCTGAAATGCCTTTTCACATTCAGATGACCAAACAAACTTAACATCATTCTTTAACAACTCGGTTATGGGCTTGGATATCTTTGAGAAACATGGTATGAAATGACGGTAATAACCCGCCATTCCTAGAAAACTATGAACTTGATGCATTGTTTTCGGTGGTTCCCACTCGAGTATATCTTGTACCTTGCTAGGGTCAACAGCAATACCCTTGTCTGATAAAACATGTCTAAGAAATTTGACTTCTTTCAACCAAAACTCACACTTACCAAACTTAGCATATAATTGATGTTCTCTTAGACGCTGCAGAACAATTCTGAGGTGTTCAATATGTTCTTCTTCACTCTTGGAATATATTAAAATATCATCAATGAAGACTACCATGAACTTATCAAGTTCTGGCATAAACACTGAGTTCATCAAGTACATGAAATAAGCTAGTGCATTGATAAGTCCAAAAGACATAACCAAATACTCATACAGATCATATCGAGTAGTAAAGGCAGTCTTTGGATTGTCTTCCGGGCGAATCTTAATTTGATGATACCCGGATCGAAGATCAATCTTGGAAAACACCTTTGCCTCTGCCAATTGATCAAAAAGCAGATCAATGCGGGGTAGAGGATACTTATTCTTGATTGTTACCTCATTCAAGGGACGATAATCCACACATAACCTCAAACTTTTATCTTTCTTTTTCACAAAGAGGGCAGGACATCCCCACGGTGATGAACTAGGTCGGATAAAACCTTTATCTCGTAACTCTTGTAATTGAGTTTTGAGTTCTGCTAACTCAGGTGGTGCCATCCGATAAGCTCTTCTGGATATTGGAGCAGTACCAGGTTTTAAATCAATTCTAAACTCCACCTTTCTATCAGGAGGTAAACCCGGTAACTCCTCAGAAAACACATCAGGAAACTCACAGATCACGGGTATATCCTTGATTTCTTTTACAGAAGTTGCACACACCTTTTTAACAGTCCTCTTAAGAGTTGGAAGCTGGATAAGAAGTTGAGATTTGCAATTAGGTATGTTCACTTTCATAGTTCTATTCAGGATGTCTATCACAGCACCATGCCGTTTCATCCAATTCATACCTAGGATCACATCTATATCTTGATCCTTTAATATTATCATATCAGTGGGAAAAATATACCCACCCAAACTTACTGGCACATCATGTACCATTTCTTTAGTACACATACGCCCCCTAGGCGATTGTATAAAGAATTGTTCTTTCGTCCCCCATTGTTGGTATTTCATGTGTCTTAACAAATGTACCATTGATAAATGTATGGGATGCACCAGAATCGAAAAGCAGAATTGCAGGATGATTGGCAACAGGGAACGTACCCATCATGACAGGTTCTCCTTCTGGAATTTCTTCAACTTGGGTGTAAAACACCTTGCCAACTTTCTTCTCATTTTTATTCTTCTGCACATTCTGATTTCCTGCCTTATTCTGATTCTGTGGTTGCTGTTGTGGTGCAAAAGCCCTGGGAACATAGGAATTGTACTGCCTCGGATGCGGGCAGTTCCTTGAGTAATGGCCAGGCTTACCATAATTATAACATAGGAAGATTGGTGGCTGGAAATTGGGGTTACGAATACCAGGGGCATTCGACTGTCTTGGATAAGGAAGAGCAGCAGCAGAACGAACGAATGTCTGTTGCTAGGCTTGGTATTGTGGTGGACGATAAGAAGGATGAAAATGATTTTGGGGATGATAAATTACCTTCTGGCGCTTTTGATTGCCTTCAGAAAATCCTGAGGTTAGTGTTTTCTTCTTCTTAGCTTCCATGTGTTGACAGTTCTTTTCTTCATAAGATATAGCAATATTTACTGTCTCATGGAAGGTAGCATTTGGGTTTCGAGTCATCATTCTCTGAATCTTGCTATTTAGACCCCTGAGGAAACACTCCTTCTTCTTGCGGTCAGTACTAACATGGTCAGAGGCATATTGGGACAAGTGATTAAATTTGCCAAGTTCTTGCACACGACCATTCGCTGCATCTTCTCGTGCCCAAGCATCATTCCTTTGATACTTCATATACCTCCGAGATCATCTTAACTGAGTAATCTCAGCGGCCTCTTTGATCCTATCGGCTTCAGCCCTCTCCAACTCGGCCCTAAGTCTTGCTATTTCAGCTTGCGGATCTAGATTGGGATTGTTACTGCTTTCGCCAATCTCGTATCTGGGGGCTAGTTGATGTCGAGGTACCCCCTTTGGTGCAGTACTCTTACGAGGAGTTTGCTTCGCAAGAGCCATCCTGAAGAAAGGTAGGTTATAAGAAATAAGGATAGATAGGGAGAAATCTGAAGGTTAGCATGAAAAGGATTAATACTACTTAACCCAAACCACTTTAAGGGGAAGATAATTAAACAAGTTAATTAAATGTGATGCATGAACGAACTTACGATCTAAGCATAAAAGAGTTTTTCAAGCAACACATACATAAAGATAAATTTAACATAAGGCAATATAATAGGTTATTCCACCACCACACTTTTAAATAAGAATAAGGGTCGATAGAAAGAATTATAGGTAAGAAATAAGCAATTTGGACCCAAAATAGTCAAGTTAAAATTATTTGACTAAAAACTATTGAAGTTTTCACAAAAGAATACTACAACAACTCTTTTTAATAACGATCCAGCTCCGATACCAGCTGTGGCAGAACCTTCTAAAGCATATGGCCCGCACGCATGATTATTGTCTAAACAGACTCCAAATAACCATGAATGTGTTCCATAAAACTTAAAAGGTCTGTCGGGTAAATCCTGAATCATCCACAATTCTTCGAGCAGGATCAATCATTACAAAGAGACATTGTAGTATTACAACAGTTTTATACAAATTATATACATCGGAATAAAAGAGCATAAGAATTACAATAACATAAGTTTACAAACCATTTACAAACCATAAGTTGGATTATTACAAACCATATAGCAGTGGAATAACAATATAACTTATTACATCAACTTTGATTATAAGCTCTGCCCAAGAGCGAGATATCCTATTCGTTGTCACATCCCTTGATGACTGTCATGCAGCAGGATGAGAAGCATTCCTGCCCATGAGGCTCACTTGCAACAAGGGTTCAACAAACCCTGAGTACAAAAGTACTCAACAAGACTGACCCGACGAAAAAGAGGGGTGAAGACTCAGGAAATGCAGGCTAGAGGGACAAGGTAAGGCTTGCAGGAGATAAGAAATTTTTCAGAAAAGCTTGAAAGAAAGAAAAGCAGTCTTGCTCAAGATCAAAATTACCAACCAACTTTCTTCTTAAACCTTAATCATCATTCAAGTTGTTACTATGATGATGAACACCGATCGAGTCTTCTTCTCCGAGAAGCAACGGCGATTCGAATCCATTTTCATATACCCAGCTGGGACCTAGGTCACTGATATACAGGAGACTCTAACTCCTAAGCATATCAGATGAACCGATATACCAGGATAACAACCGCAGCCATATATCACCACATGATACACATGAGCACTTCGACCCAGTGTACCGATATACATGGGAACCTAAACCCACAGTATAACACACTATGACATATGTGGGGACTCTGGCCCACTATAAGCCACTCCATGACATACGTGGGGACTCTGGCCCACTGTATGACACTTTATGCATGTGGATTTCTAGTTTCTCGATATCACCAGTTCACCATCGACACGGGACCTAGGGCATCAACAGACGGAAACACTACAGAGGGACTTCGTTCCCAATGCAAGTTAGCCGTCCGGACTCGATTTATTAACTAAAAGCATGATTCCAACAGATAAAACCAATCTCATATTTTTCATTCTTTTACCTCTGAACACTTAATTAATTAAGCAGGGCTAAGCATTACTACACATCTTTTAGAACAGGTAACAAGGAATTATGGAAGTAAGACAGGTAATGTAGTTGGTGGGTTTTCACTCAACTCCTATTACTTAATGCAACATATCATAACTAAAGCGATAAAACTTTTATAAAATAGAATAGGGTTTGAATGCATCCGGGGCTTGCCTTGGTATTCGGGGTAGATGGTCTCGGGCTCTGGATCAATTCCAATGTCCTGAGTCTGCTCTTCCTTCGGATCTGGGGCGACAACGTTAAACTCTCGGTTATCGGAAACTATACGATACAATGATATGCTTCAACATGATTGAATAGTAAACATGATGCTCGATGGATGCACAACCAGATTAAAGGCTTGAGTACAACTTGCCTTCACGGTAAAGTTGCAAGCCAACCAAAACATACTTACTAAGTTCATTAGGATTAACTACATCATTAAAGAAATTCATTATACACATAAAATAACGTTGATTAAGTCCTAATGACATGATTAACATAAGCACAAACACTTAATTAAAGTGCTAAAGGTCATTAGGTTTAATGACCCAAGGTCATCAATCAATCCCAAAGTCAAACAATTCCTATAATGACTAACTTAATTAAATGGGATTAATTAATTATTTAAAAGCATAAACTAAAGGCATAAAAATTAAAGTTGTCTAATTAAGCTCAAAATTTTATTTTGAAAAGCTCTTGGTCTAATTAGATGGCAAAACAAAGTTTAGAATTAAAAGCCAATTATTTTATTTATTAAAAATCATTGAAAGTCCATTTTTCAATTAAATATAGCTAATTTTAACTTATGCAAAAATTACTTAAATGTAGCATTTCATATTTTTTCTAGGTATATGACATCATAAAGAACACACACAAAAATTTTTAGAATTTTTGGAGCTATACATGAATTATTATGATTTTTCAAAGAAAATAGCATTTAAATTATTTTCTAAAAATAGAAAAAGAAAATCCTTTTTCTCTCCCACGTTGACCCGACGGCGACGGCGCTTGACCGGCGGCTATCTCGCTGGCGGCGAGGTCTCCGGCATCGAGCTTGGGCTCTACAGACTCAGCACAACAAGACAAAGCTCCTGGGCTAGCTAACGTGGCGGCGGAGCGACGGCGACACCCACGCCGGCGGCCATGGCGGCGCGGCGGAGCTCGAGCGTGGCTGTAGGGCTCACCGAAGCAATTTCTGGCGACGGTGAGTGCACGGGTACAATCTATACATCCACGCGAACGTGATGGACAACAAGATGAGGCTCAATTTGGCCCCTAGCCGCAACGGCTACGCGCGCGGCGGAACGACAAGGTCACGCCGGCGGCGACGTACGTCGGCCGGACACTAGGACGCGGCAAAGATAAAATTGAGGGCACCGACAGATGCAAGAACTCACCACGGTGACAATGCGCATGTTGGTTGGCTCGGAGGCGAGCTGAGTCGAGCTGTAGTCGGCAGCGGCGATGGCGACGGCGGCGCTCCAATGGCAAGAACGGTGTCACCGCGGTTTCTGTGCACCATTGAACGAACCAAGGTACGCATGAGAAATAGGATAGCATGAGAAACATGATAGTGAGGTTAAAGATGATAAATAACTGACCCTGGCGGCGGTCGACGGTGAAAAACCTCGCGGCGGCGTAGCTGCCGTTCGCGAGGAAGACGACGTCGTGCGGGCGGCTCGGGTGGGGAGAGCGAGCACGAGCTAGCTCAATCGAAGCGCAAGGACATGGCGGAGCTTCTGGCAAGATGAAGCGGGCAGAGGTGGCTCGGTGGTGGCAAATTTTGCCGGCGGGGACGAGCTCGACGGCGGTGCGGGAAAGATGAAAAGAGGAAGACGACGGTCGGCCACGCCTATTTATAGGACAGGGCGAAGCATGGACGAGCGACACGACGATGGCAAAGCTTCGCGCGTCCAGGAGCACGCTGGCGGCCATGGCATGTGCGGCGGTGGACAGCGGCGCGGCTTGAGAAGCCGGCGATGGCGGCCGTCGATAGGTCTCGGTGCTGTTCAAGCAAATTAGAGAATTACCACTCGTTTGAAATTACAAATTATTCCAAATTTTATATAAGAACCTGAAAATCTCCAAAAATAGAATTTGCATAAATTTTCAAAAGCTACACTTTTCATTTAACAATTATGTTCAAATTCTAAATACTTTTTGAAATATGAATTCAAATTCAAAAAGGGAATAAACCCCTAGAAACAAATATTGGAAATTACTATTGATTTTTAAAGAAAACTTGAAAATATTCAAAACTATGAAATGTTTAAATTTTCAAACTAAACCTTTTTCATATACAAAGTTTTCCCAAATTATGCATAATTTTTGAATTATGGTTTTAAAATGAAAAGGGGACAAATGTTGGAAAACTATATTTTCAAATTTATTTGAAATTATTTTGGAAACTTGAAAAACTTTATATACCAACTTTGTAGATCTTGTCAAGATATACAAACTATCTTTTTAGAGTATCCCCAAATTCCATATAGATTTTGAATTACAGAAAAGGGGATAAAACTAGGTTTTGAAATAAAGGGTTTTTGAAACCGAATTCAAACTCGATTTGGTTTCTAATTTAATTGGTTGGTTATTAGTGATCACATACTGTTGACAACAGATTTTAGCAAATCCAGATAATTCGGAGCATCGGCT
>CM041630.1:3624866-3674641 GCA_023333625.1 Bothriochloa decipiens
TGAAGGCTGCTTCATGCTTTGAAACTTTTCTGGCATAATCCTTTTATGTCCACACATACATCATCCAAGGACATTTTTAGGTCAATGACCCAATGACACCCTTGGTTAACCAAGTTGACTTTTAAAAAATATTTTATAGCTTTCCAATTTGAATTTAAATTTGAATTGCAAGACTTGGGAATAAGCTTTGAAATCCAAATTCAACTTCAAATATGGAAATCATTTTGAGGGTTGGACTTAGATTTATACACTATGCTTGACACTAGTATAAACACGGTTTACACCTCAAGTACATAGAATATAAATCAAGCATTTGAGATGACATTCGAAAGTAGGGTTTTATTATTTCATGTGATAACACATTCCAGAAACACAATCAACCTACAAAACGTAAACTTGTTTTAGTTAATGCATATCAAGGTTGACCTAATCATAAATGCTTTGCAGTGCATATGATGACATGGCAGGTTTTAGTTAATATAACACCAGAGGTGTTATAGTAACCCTCCAGCTTGCGTGGTCTACACAAACTGGGTCATTGTCAGCATCAGCTGCATTTGTGCCTCTCTCATTTCCTCATTGGTAACATGTCCAGCACCATAGCCTCTAGCACGGTTACCTCTTCCACCCCAAGCATCCATCTGTATTCCAACCCAAAAATCAAAGCTTAGAGAGATTCAGGATACAAATCACTTATATAAAAATAAGGATTGCAAAACTGAAAATTTCTAGACGAGCTTCAATTTTAGCAGTAAAGAAAATAGTCATATCTCATGATCTAGGTATCAAAAGGAGACATTATATACATGGTTGGAAAGTTTAAGAAATTCTCTACAACTTCCATTCAGACCATATTACCAGATTCTGTCATCTAAGCCATCGAATTAATCAAACAACAGAAACTGTTTAAAAATTCCAGACAGCACTGAACATCAGATTGCGACAGACATAACTTCCAACTCAGAACTGATATCAACATGATTCTTATGGGAACTGTTAGATAAAGAAGTCTAATTTCACCCAGAAAAATCTCATACTCATTGGATAAACCAATTTCGAGATATAACTAAAATATCATAGGTTGCTCAGAAAACAGCAAGGAGGGAGACCAGATAAACCAACCCAAACTTAATTTATTCAAACTTTAACCTTAATATAGTTAACTAAGGAACTTGCGGACATGCCCACAAAGCTTCAGCACTCACACAAAAATCCAAATCATCCATATTACATAATCATAATTCATCAAGCACTCAAGGTTCACACACACTAGAATGACACGACTAACTTGACTTACGATACTAATAACGTGCCTATTACATAAGGGTTTTCAAGCTAAGGTCGAAGCTCATGGTCCAGCCGTTCATAAACTTTGGTTGTCCAGTCATGGTTTTGAGCCTATCAATCTCTTTTTGCTTCTCCTTAAGCTTCTGCTCCAGTTGCTCCACCGTGCTTACTATACGCTGATGCTTGAGCATCATGTCACATGCAAAGTGTGTCAATTCCTGTGACTCAAGTGGCAAATCTTGAGGATTCATCATACCCCATCCATCCTCCATTCTGTGGTCAGCGCGAGGCAAATAGCGAAACTCATCATCTCGTATATTCCCAAAGTGATAGCCATGGAGAGCAATCTAGGCTGTAAAAGCAGCACCCTCGATGCCATCCTCTTGAGTTGGGCTAGGACCAAGATGCTCATAAATCATCTCTATGTTGTAATAGTTCTGCATCCCTCCTGAGGAACATACAGCCACATTTGTCTCCTAGTAAGTACCTTCCAACGGATGGGTGTGTTAAAAACAAGTGTACTGCACAGCGGGGTCCCAATCAGCATAATAGTCACGAAGAAGTTTTATGAGTCGTATATGCGATCTGGTGTGACACTCCGGTACGCGAGAGATCTTCACAGTCCATCCCATAGGAGCGTGCGGTCCACCTCCTCCAGCAGAACCACCAGCAGACGGTGGTGGGGATTGACCACCATCTTGAACTGCTTCTAGCTCTTCTTCTTCAGAAGCTTCCATTGGTTCTTCTTCTTCAACTTGAGGTGATGCAGGCACCGGGGTTGGTGATGGCGGAACAACTTTCCTAGTCTCCAGGTGGTTGAACAGATCATGATACGCAGCAGCAGTCATGCGGCGAGTATAAGGAGGCATCTACAAGATTTAGACACGAGTTAGAGTGGAGTCAAGATTTTCTCAATAGAGTAAGTATAAGAGCATAAAAATTGAGAAAATAACAAGGTAATAGTTAAGAAGCATAAAACTAGTGAAGCAAAGAAGACTAAGAACGACCATTCTATCTAGGCTTGCGTCCTACAGTCAACCGATACCAACTTTTCACACTCCACTTTTAAGGATAAAAGTAGAATGCATAAATAGCCTTATATGTGCCCCAGGAACAGTCGCACATATAGGATGATAAATTACAAAGAGTATCATCGCCCTGTTTATTACATAGCGAACCAATATTTATTACAGAGTATTGCGCATAAACAATAAATAACTAAGATATCTTTATTGCGGAAGCTCCACACAGGGACACGTCAACTGGTGAACATCAAGCCTAGTACTCATCGCGATAGCTCTCATTCCAACCTTCATCTGTTACCCATCCAGGATTTTCTAAAATTAAAAGTAAAGCAAGCGTAAGTACACAACCGTACTCAACAAGCATAACATGGGTTAATGAGGCTCAAATAAGCTGACACTATTTGACTGTATTTAGCTTTTATAACTTAATCATATTAAAGCATAGCATCAAGGTAGTGATAATTCCCATATTCTCATGATCAAAATAACATAACCAGTGTGTAGCGACATTAAGATGCACACATTAACAATTTGAGAACCATTATCTTTTGTAAATGTGTCAAGGCCGTCCTAACCAAAGGGCACGGACAATATATTGATTTAAACTCTGATCAGAGGTGTACACTTTCACTGTGAGTCATGTTTTGCAACTGAGTGGACTTATAACTTCCAAACCACCATAAAACATATAAAGCCTCCTATAGGTTCTCCTAACTAATCAGAGATACGAAAATACGTTGTGTATAGAAACGCCCCTTCCAATATGGCACAATCCTTCCTGGCTATACTCATAAGGACAGAGGCAGTCCTATACCCCAACTTCAGACCACTAACTAGCTAGAAAAGGGCCTACAAGTGACTAGAGCCAGAGCCATATAGCCCTCACAGTTGTACGGATTCTCCATGATAAATCACTTACAGACAAGAGTCCATGTTTGTTAAAAGTCATCGTTTTCGTTGATAGCATAACACACATCAAGTTATAAGATCATGACCATTAGAGCACTAGCATCATAACTACCCAATGCAACCCAAAAGGTTCAAGGAATCAGGATATCAAAGCTAGTTATAATCTCTAGGTCATCAAAGACACATGCAAATGAATTGTTATTTATAGTGAATAGGTAACAAGGATGATCCATGCTATACTTGCCTTGATTCACAAAGTCCTGCTGATCCTGCTGATCCTCAAAGTATCCTTGCTCAATAAAAACCTCACCGTCTGAACTCGACATTAACAATCAACACCAGACAATCCAATCGAGCATACATACACGAAGCAAACAAAGAGTTATTAGAGAAACAGTACATCAATCTCATCAAAATAGAATAAAAAGTTTATAAAACTATTCTACTCGCTTCTACGATCACACAGACGTCAAGTTCACCGAAAACGGAGTTATAACGGCGAAGATATGAATTTTTAAAGATTTCCTATAGATAAATAAATATTTTAAATATAGACTAAAAATATAAAGTTTCTAAAATACTTCAACAGTAGCACCACTACGTAGATTACGAAATTATGAATCTAACGGAATTTGAACGGACCAAATCGGAGTTAAAACATGAAAGATATAAGCCTTTGAACATAGTGGCAAAACTATAAATAGATAAAAGCGTATTCTGAAACTGAAAAGACGAAATACGTTTTCCAAAGAAGAAAACGTATTCTGTAAGCTGTTACAAGGAAAATACGCTTTCCAGTGGACAAATCGTATTATGGATCTGTTAAGCAGAAATTACACAGATTACACAGAAACCGCCAAGGGTTCTTAACAAACTACACAGAAACCGATGGATTTTCGGCAAAACTACCACGCGAAGGGGTACGGGCTGTTTCTGGCCGTCCGATTCAACACTGACGGCGCAGATCGATCGAGGCGAGCGACCTCACCGGGGATGACGGCCGACACGGCGGCGGACATCGCCGGCGACGAGAAAAGCTCATCGGCGTTCACACAGACCGCGATTCCGGCCACCATTAGCAACGAGACCGGTACCATTCGAACGGGGAGCTCACGCCGCGCTCACCTGACAAGATGATGGAGGCCGAGAGGTGTCGGGGTCGGCGAGCGGCTCGGAGAGGCGGACGGCGGCCAACTGCATACAGTGAGGGCACGGGTTAGATGAAATTGACCAGAAGGATGGCACCAACGTGCGCAGGAGGTCGTGGCGGAGCTTGCCGGCCAGTCAACGACGTAGAAGACCCGAGGATTGCGGCCAATTTCTTGCTCCGGCGGAATTTGGCGGCGACTAGGGTTTCGGCGTTGCTGCGACCCGAGGCAAAGCAAAGGCGGCGGATAGGGTTCGAGGCGGAGTCGCGACGCGAGTTAATGCTTAAATAGCCTGGGGGCATGAGACAAGCGACCAGGCGTGGACGGCTGCGACTCGGTCGGTGCTCGCGCCTTCGGTTCGAGGCCGAGTCGGAGGAAGAAGAAAACGGTGCGGGGTCCACCTGTCAGCCAGAGAGAAAGGAAAAGACGGACGCGACGGCGGACGCGGTCGACCGACGTGCTTGATGGGCTTCGACCAGCGGCCCAACATGAAGAGCGGGCAGCGCGCGGTTTCGGGCTCCGCTGCGGATGCCCTTGCTGGGCTGAAAATGATGGGCCGAGCGAAGGCGGGGAGAGCGGGCCAGAGGCAGGCCGAGCGACCGGTTGCGGGCCAAAAGCCAGGAAGAGAAAGAAATGATTTTTCTTTTATTTGAATACCTTTCAAAAGCAAATTCAAATATATTTTGAAATCCAATTCAAATTCAAACACCACCCAAGAAAAATATGCACCAACATGAATGCTCAAGCATGTTTCTACCATGATTTAATTTTATTTTCATAAAAACATTTATTTTGCCTAATTATTTAATCACCATAAATTTATTTTGCCATTTTGAATTTTTTTTTAAAAAAAATAGGGTGTTACAGTTGAGCTCCTCGCCCGGACGGACGGAGTGGGGGTAGTGGATCCAGTAGTGCTACAGTGAGTGGCAGGTAATTATGGAGAACCGAGGTCGAGGAGCAACTGCGCCGGAGCAGCGGGAAAAACTGACGAGGTCTCTTGGAACAGAGAGGCGGGAGAAACGAGACAACGCCGACGCCGATGCCGTTGCTTGATGGAGACGAGGCTAGCTAGTGGCTACTTGAGTGGGGGTCGTGCCGCCCGTAGGATTGCTACGTCGGAGTAGGATGGGCCTGCGCACCCGTGCAGTGCACTGCTGCTTGCTACTGCGCGTAGTACTTGGGGCAGCGCACAACCTCGACGTGGGCCCACAAGGAGGTCGCCCGGGCCCACGGCCCCTACTTGTGTGTTTTCTCTTCCTCCACGTTCCTTTTGTTTGTTTGTCTTTTTTTTACAACACTGCACATTCCATTTGAATTGCACCGGAGTTTCCTTGCACTACTTGATTTTCTTTTCTTTTTTGGTACTATACAAAGACTCTTAAATGGGTAGTAGTATATCTATCACAGAAAATAGAGTACAAAAGCTGCTTTACTTGCATTTGAAGGGACTATAGCAACTATTAATTAAAATGCTTTGTCCTAGATTTTTTCACTGCTAAAATAGTTTCTTGCAGTTGAGCAGTACCAATATATATGGTAATGGTTTTTTATTTGCCAATTGTTCTACCATATGCTGCAAAATATTTTTTTTTTCACAAGCCACATACGGTACTCTGTGACTCTGCAGCAAAATATAGCAATATGCTAAATGTATCATACAAAATTTAGCAAGATGCTTGTATGTACGACTGGATGTCAAGCTGGCTCGCCTCGGCTCGGTAAGATAACGCGTTGGGTCGACTTGGTTCATTATGCCTGATGAGCCAAAAAAAGCTAGCTCAGCTTGGTGTTGCCTCGGCTCAACTCGGGAAAAAGCTCATACGCTCATGTGGCTCGTGGCTATGCCATGCATACTTCCTTTTCCAGAACCGCGGCTCATTGAGCTCATGAACACCTGCATTGCGAGCTAGCTTGGCTCGACTCCTTATACCAATAAACTAAAACCTAGGATTGGGTTGATCCGAGCAAACTGCGAGCCATGCAAGCTAACGAGAGCATTCAGTTTTCCCTCCAACCTTACTTGTATATGTTACAGAAACTACACAGACATTAATAGAGCAATTTTGAGTTAAATATTTTTTAAAAAAGGTAAGCAATAAACTTATATAGTTGTATAGAAGGACCAAGTTAGTTCGGTAGGCCCGCATGAAGCACGAGTCAATGTGCTCAGACCACCTTGGCCCAGCAACACTAGTTGTTGGGCCATTAAACAAGGTTGGCCTGGTGCTAGCTTGATGGCCCATCAGATATGTAAACTACCATCTATCCTAGAAATCCTAGATGACTTGCTCATTTCTTCCTTACCCATATCCTTAGTGCCAGCATCTATCAGTCACTGCCTACAACTACCCTTGATATCATTGAGTCCCTTCCCAATCTCCGAGCGCTAGCTTCCGACTTTCTTCATCCTGTTCTACCTCTCCCGTCTCTAGCCATCATGCTAGCCGCTAACTCTCCCACCATCTTCAAGTCTCTTCCTATCGATGTTTCATGGAGCCAACTAGTAAATTTATAGCTCGTAGCATCATGCTCAAAACCTCAGGGGTTATATGGTTGAGGTAATCTTCCCTCTGTCTAGTGGGGGTGTTCATTAGTGTTCCTGAGCTGAGCTCGATCGAGAGCCTGAATTTTATACACTTTACATCATAGGAGGTTCGAGTGAGTTGGAGTTTGGAACGAAAGGGTGGCAGCTAGAGTTGCTAGACAGTGTCTTGTTTTGAGAGAGAGAGAGAGAAAGAAAGAAAGAACATGGGCACTCCGGTATCCTTATATAGCTTTGAGGGTGGAGGGTGTATTTCATTTAGTATGCTTCTTTGTACAATTCTTCGTCCATCCTTATCTGCTTGGGGCCAGAGGGGCCATCTCCCTTGTGCATGTAACAAGAATTATAGAGGACATAGTGCTCCACATCAGATGTCCACCGATATGTTGTGGTTGCAATAGTGCCACATGGTTAATAAGGTATATATGGCTTCTCCCTGTATCTCGTTTAGTCCAGGAGTGAACTATTGGTGGCCTACCTTCCTTGTGTGTGAGAAGGCAATCTTTCACGACTATGGACCCAAGGTTGAGATACCCCTTCCCTATGTATTTGCCACCCACTATGAAAACCATTAGTGTATCGGTGCATTTTTGGAAGATATGGATAGATCAGTCATGTAATATTTTATATAAAAAAGGTTGGCTTTGTGCAGGCGAGGCTATGGCCGATTACAGGGGTGAGGACAAGGGCAAGGAGTAGGGCAAGGTCGTCGGTGAGGATGCTTTGAGGGACGGCGACTTAGGAGGCGGGGTGGGGAAAGCAAGGTTAGTGGGGGAGGATGTAAAGTGGGAAAGGAAGGTCGGATGGGGTGAAGGTGGGATCGGGAAGGAAGACCGCAAGGTAGACGAGAGGCTAGGACGAATATGCGGTGGGTGGGATCACTCGTTGTGTGATTGCGCGACGACCAACATGTCACGAAATAGTCCAACAAGAGATTGGTCGTGCTCTGCGCGACCCTTGATCTCCATCCTTCTCGCGTCCCGCTCCCAGGGATCCCCATACTTGCAGTGAGCTCCTCCCTCCTTCCCCTCCAACAATGACGGTGATAGGTTCTTGCAAGGTAGGCCTCCTCCTCCTGGATTTGTGAGCATTAGTGATGAAGATGACGGCGGCAGTGGCTACGATTTCGATGAAGAGTAGGTCGCTAGAAAGGGAGAAGAAGCGAAATCTGGCGGGCTATAGAAGGGACTGGTTGTGGGGAGGCAAGCATGTTAAGCGGTGGGGACGGATGCTGGGCGGTTTAGGGGGCTAGGGAGAGGGGCAGGGTGCCATGGCCAGAGCTTGAAACTTGGCGTCGCTAGTGTGAGCATGGCCATATTGGAGCTCTGGTGATATACAGAAAGAAGGTACGGACAAAGCGGTAGCCGGTGGCGGGAGCGAGGATGAGGAGAAGGGCTGGATGGTCGGTGAGGCCGACTAGAGAGGTAGAGGAGAGGTGATCGAGGAAGAAGACAGGTTATGTGAGTCACGCGTTGCACAATTATTGCGCTACGGGTCGCGGCATATTTGCCTGCTTTGCTCTATATATATATACGTACTCACATACATGAACGGAGCTGAGCGCACTCTGCGTGACGACGTCCATTTTTTTTGACAACTGACGACGTTCATTTGGACGTTTACAAAACGAGCACACCGGCTGATGACTGCTTACATATATCTGTGCCGTAGGAGGATCAAATCGAGTAGGTACGTGGTACCTACCTACTGTGGTAGGCTTATGTATGTGTAGGTGTCGCGAGTTGCCGTCGTGGCACGAAGGAAGAAAGGGAGGGGAAAGGCGGCCCATCCCGGCCGGACCCTGGACGCTTTTGTCCGTAGCCCGGCCTAGCTCTGCTCTGCATTCGTAAATCGCTCTCGGCTTCTTCCTCATGCATCATCCGAACGAACATCCGGAAGCCGCGCTGGCACTTTCAGCAGCTTTTGCTCCTACCTCTCCACAGCACCGGAACATCCGGCGAGCGCCGTCCGCCCTGCCAAATTAAAGGCGTGACTGCACTACTTCTACCTACCCGCCGGCCGCCGGAGCAACGTACGGACCCGGCCGGCGTTCGAGGCCGACCAGCGGGCCGACCAACTCGCGCTGGCGCGCGCGCGCGAAGTGGATCGAGATCGGAGAGATCCATGGCTGCTGCATGCATGCATGCCTCGCCGTGGTGGAAGTGGAGGGTGTGGGCCGTGGGGGTCCCGGCCGGCCGACGGCGCACCGCGCACGAGCGAGGAGCGACAAGAGCGGGGCCCGCGGGGCATTTGCTGTCGGCCGTGGAAGTGTGGGAGGAGCGAGCGAGGTGGCCGTCGCTTTTGCAGCGCGGAGGAGGCGCGCCACGGCTTGCCACGTGCGTGCCGCGGGAGGGCAGCAGAGCATGGGCGCGCGCGCGACGGGGACCGGAGCGGACCTGACATCGGCGGCGGAGCGGAGGGTACGGTGGCGGCGGCGCCCGTCTGTTTGCTAGGTGCAGGTCGGCATCAGTGGCCACGTACGGCGCTCCGGATCCAGCTCCAGCTCCACCACCTCGAGCTTCGATGGATGCGTCGTGGCGCGCATTAACTAATTGACCTATACTAGGATGGATCGGAGTCGTAGGGCGCGGCTGCGCGGCACCAAGCTCAGGACGACGTCCAGCCGCCAGGCGTAAATGCTCATGATTATCCATGATTAGCCATAGATCTAGGAGTATCTTGGCCCAACGGAACTAAAACCGTAGATAGCTACAGTACGAGGGCAAAATTGGAGATGTCAGGAGCTGCATGTGGGCCCAAGCCAACACAGCTGGCGCAGCCAGCCTGGCCAGTGGCGCTGCTGGGGAAGGAGCAGCACGCCCTCGTTGCTCGCATCCTAGCTGATAACTGGGGCGGGGAGTTCGAGGAGCCTGCCCGCTCCGACGCCGCCTCGACTCTGCCGGTGATGGAGCACCTCACCATCGACGCCGCGTTCACCAGGAAGATCGAGCACGAGCAGTACCCGCGCCAGATCTGGGGAGGCCGGTTCGAGCAGCCGGACCACACCCCGGAGGAGCGCGGCCTCAATTTCTCCGACGACGTCGTCTCCACGGGGCTCGCGACCTCCATCGACCTCGCCGCGCCGTCCACCCTCGTCCTGGAGGAGCAGCACACCGTCGGGGGCGAGGATTCGAACGAGGGCAAGGCCGTGGTCTTCCCCAAGGGCGCGGCCACCTCGATCCATCAACGGGACTCTGCCACGCACATGTACATCCCCGCTGCGGACGAGCGCCCTCGCTTTACCACCAAGGAGGGAAGCCTCACCGACCAGCGCGAGAAGTCCGAGCGGAACGGCCGTGCTCGGTGGCTCCTTCGGCGGCCGCCTCGCCAGTTCCGTGCTCCTCTACGCCCGCCCCGACTGTGCCGGCCGCGACGAGCTCCTCCGCGGCCGTCTCGGCTTCGCTGGCCATGGCGAGCTCCGCCGCGGCCACGATTCCGCGGACCATGGCGACCTCCGCGTTCGCCTTGGCTCCGACCTTCTCCGAGGACTCGCAGCGGACCACCGTCCCTCGATTCTGGAAGGAGTTTCCGCTCGTCGTCCTCGACTTCCCTTCGGTGGCGCGAGAGGGCGGAGTACGCCTGAGCGGGCAAGTGCCACCGCGAGCTGAAGAAGAGCACGAGGAGGAGTACAAGTTCCGCGTCTACAGCCGCGCGCTCCGCCTGCTCCCCGACACCGGCAAGGCCTTCCACCCCGAGCGTCTCCGGAAGTTTGACTACTCCGACCCCTGCCTCGTACGCGTCCACGGCGCCTGCTCCGTCGTCCACCAGGAGCTCGGGGCCGAGCCTCCGGGCGCAGCCATGGCCGCGGTCTCCATGCTCTCGGTCGTCGAGCTCGCCGTCGTCGTCGTCGATCTCGGCTCGCGGGAGTGTCCTGGCGGCTTCCTCCTCTCCGTCCGCGTCGTGGTGCGGTCGGCCGCCGACTCAGCTTCCCCACGCGCATCGTCCGCGAGGTGCTCGACCCTGGGGCGCAGCCAAGACGCGCACGTTGTCAACTCCACCGGAGGGAAGCTGAGCGTCAGCAACTTCTGCATCAATTTCTGCTTCGACGTTCTGGACTCCGTCCCCGCGGGCGCGCTCGCGTGCTTCACCGGCTTTGCCCGACGCGACTCCACCCTCACGCCGCTCGTTCCCGCGTCCCTCGAGATGGCGCGCCCCCGGCGCGTTCCAACGTCGACCGGAGGAGATCGCTACACCCAGCTCACGAGCTACTGCGTCGAGCCCCTCGGCCTCCGATCCGGCAAGCTGCGCGCCGTCCTCCGTTGCGCCGACAACATGTTCTCCGGCTTCTACGACACCCCTCCTGCTCCAGGCCTGCAGCGAGCTCGTGCAGACGTTCAAGGGTGCCTCCGACTCTGAGACCGCGCTCGCCGCTCGCCGCATGGTCCACAACCTCCAGGCCGCTGCCTGTGACTACCGCGCGCACGACGATCCCGTCGTCGCCATCGCGTTCGGCTTCGACCCACGCGACGCCGACCACGAGCGCGTCGACGCCCTCGGCTGCGCGTCCCGGCGTCCGCCGTGGGGCGCTCTGGCGTTCAGCCGCACCACGATGGGCACGCTCCTCTACTTCGAGCCCATCTCGTACTGCTCTGACCTCGTCCCCGTGCTCGCCGAGATGGAGTTGTGGCCCTGCTGGGAGCTTGGCGAGGTGGAGGCCATGCCCTGCGTCACGTATTTGAACGCCCGCGTCGACATCGTCATCCAACTCGTCCACACCAAACTCCTGGCCGCCGTGGGCAGCTGGGACTCCTGCCGGACACAAATGTGTCTCGTCGTTGGGCATCTGCTGCCCGTGTGGATGCTGGAGCTCGTCACCTGGCGACACGTCATGGACTCCATCCGACCCGCCACGGCGCAGCCGTTGGTGGCCTGGGCCGTCTGCATGCTCCGGAACGGCAAGGGGCATCGCAGGCTGGCCGACCTCACAATCTCCGACGCCGCCGCAAGAGCTGGACGCGCACAGTGGCCACAGCGCCCCGCCGAGTCAACTTTCGTCAACCTCTCCGTCAAGCTCGACGTGTCCGTGTTCCCAGGCGCGCACCATGTCCGCGGTCGCGTGCTCAAGATCGTGCTGCTGGTGGGCGTTCTGCGTCAAGTGCCAGCGTCGCTGGCCATGCATCGCAGCACGTACGGGGTGTTGGTGAGCCCAGCACTGGAGGACCCTAGCTCCTGCCTCGCCGACAGGAAGCCCACCAAGTGTTCGTTGCAAAGCGCCAAGCCCTTCTCTGCTGAGTCCGTCCTCAGGTCTGTGGGCGTCAATGCCTGTACCGCTGTTGCTGTCGAGCGGGATCGACCAGGTCGTGCTCGTCTCCGTCGTTGTTGTCTCCGTCAACATCACCATGCCTCTGGAGCATCGTGCCCTCAAGCTCCATGGTTGAGCTATGGCCGCTCACTCGTCTCTTCCAGTGGTGCTTCCCAGGCTACCAAGCAAGTGTCCACGGCACTCATCATCTGCAATGTCACCATGACGACCACAACAGCAGCTTGAGCCACCGGTGATGACTGATCAAGATTGTTGAAAATCAATGATGCAGCTTGAGGGCAAGCCGCAATTTAAGGAGGGAGGAATGTCAGGAGCTGCATGTCATTGGCTGCCATGTGGGCCCAAGCCAACACAGCTGGCGCAGCCAGCCTGGCCAGTGGCGCCACAAAAAGGGAATCCCAGGAGTCCAGAGGACGATGAACCAAATATCAGAACCTTTATACTTTTACCTTTTACTTGTATTACTGTTCATCTTCTTCCTAGGAATTGTACCGTAGTTGTTTCTGCTACTAGAATCTGAATTGTTTGTTGGCAATCTGATTGGGGTTGCTAACAAGTGACACTTACGTGGGTCTTCATCCCACCAAACTTAGTACGACTTGATTATCATCAGGTTAATTATATATAAGGGAATCTTTTTTTTTTTGAAACTTATATAAGGGAATCACTATGGTATATACATGCGTATGTTTTTTGGATAGATCGTTTCTGTGCTTGATAAGTCGATTGATGCCAAGAGCCCATAGCTGATAAGCTCAAGCAGATATATCAAGTCAATAGTTGTTGGTTTTGGCAACCTCACTTTCTCTTTTATTTCCTCACGCCTATAATCACCCTTCATCAGTCTCCCTCAACTCTCATGTACGTATCCTTACTTCTCGTCGCCGAACTTGCCTTCATTTGTGTCTCCTCCCACCTCCACGCCACACTAACACAGCTGCCGGTCCATTCCTACGACTCCGCCATCCTTCCGTGGCCCAAGCATGGCCATTCGCCGCTCGACTTCCACTTCCTCCTGTCTCTAATGCTAGGCACTCTCCATATATGTCACAATTGGGGCAAGTTCATCGTCGTGTTGCCCTAGGTTAGCTATCAAGTCCAGAGCGTCATCCTTGGTTGTACAATATTATGAAGACTAGAAGATTGAGATCGGGCACAAGAGAAGTACAAAATTTTTCTTGACTGCAACTCTCTCGTTCCGTGACCTTGAACTTTTATAAAACTTCTATTAAAACTAGTCTTATATCAACCATATACACTACTGGAAAGCTAAAATTAAGTATCCTGCGTGCATACCATATTGCCTTTGCCAGTTTGCCACCACTTGATGACGACACCACCCGAGTGTCCTATATGTAAAGCTATATATATATAGCTATCGGACGCTCCATTTGTATTTGCCACTTTTCAGTACTACTCTCCTAGTCCTATATATCTATATATAGTTTCTATATAAGCCAAAGTCTACTAGATACTCGTCGTGTATATAGGAACTAGAAATCCACGAGTCGTGATGCATGCGTGCAGAGGTGCCACGTACGCCACAACCACAATCGAATGTTTTGATCGTTCCAGCTGTGACCAACTAACTAACGACTTTACGCAAGACAAGAGGTACGTACGTAGGTAACATACGCGAGCCGGCCGCTCATCGCAAAATGCTGTCCATTCCGACAGATACTTCTCCCGTCCCTGAGTAAACGTCGCTTTCGCTTCACGAAAAACAACCGTCGATAATTATATATTAAAATATATCAATATTTGTGTTAATTAATTAGTATCATCGAAAATATCTTTAAATCTAGTATTTTAATAAAATTATTTAAACATATAAATATTGCATAAGTTTTCTATAAATCGACTCAAACTTGTGGCACACACACGAATGACGACACTTATTTAGAGATGGAGGGAGTACTCCGTAGTGGTACCTGTTGGATATGTAGTGGGGGCTGCCTCCTATATAGTGCATGATATGCATCCCTATTTCAATGGCCTCTCGATTCTAGCTACATACACGTCTCAAATTCCTCTCCGATTTTCATCCCACTTATGAAATGTTTACTACAGTTTAATATAGCTCATAAGAAATGATGTGGTTTTTGATAAAAGGTCATCCAAAAATGTTTTTCTAAGGTTTTTAAGGTGGGGAGGGGACACAGTGGTTATGGTTTTGGGCTCCATTGCAGCGTCCAGATGACGCCAATGAATGGATTCTTCATGCTTGCAAGCTACTAGAATCGAGAGCCATGGAGTTCTTCGCATCATATGGATTGCCTTTCATTTACCGGCTTGGTCTTTAGTTATGAACTTTAATTATGGATGTACTAGTTAATAAGTTTAGACTGATGCTTCTTGTTCTTCTTAGAATAAGGCTGAAGCTAGAATTTTTCCATTGTCTAAAAAGGTTCAAGCATACAATACTTACGTCACCATAAAAATTTTACCATGATCTAAACTACAGTTATGAATTATTGTAATTAATCACAAAAAAAACATAGATCTAACAAAAACTTTGTTCTAAGGTTGGATTTATATCTTATTTATGTGGATCTATTTATGTGGAGTCTAAAAAGATTGGATTTATATCTTATGATTTTTCTATGATTTACGATGAATTTTCAAATATTTAGTGAAAATAAAAAAAATAAAAGGACAAACCGTCTTCAAAATTTTTCTAGGGAACTAAAACGCATGGTTTGAAAAATTGAGGGAGATAGCATTAAAAAATTCGAGGGAGATGGTTTTCCCTATTTTGGATTTCAGTACTTTGGTTTTTTTTAGAATCATTTCAGGACTTTGGTAGAATTTATTAGGAGAGAAAAAGTGGACAGTTTCCTTAGTTTTTTTTTTTTCTCATTCTTGCTGGTGATCGAACTCACCCCAAAGGCCCAAACCTATGTATGTTGTCCTCGGTGGGCCGGCCTGTGCGCTGGACATTATGGACTTGGCCGATCGTCATATCTTCGTACCAATCAAACCCAGCCCAAATGCACGATGGTCCAAAACCACCAGAGCAAGCAATGCAACAGCCCATGAGCCCAAATTGACAAGGAAGCCTGCCTTCCGAACGGTCCAAACTCACTTTCAGGTGGGACCCCCCGCCGTCGCCGCCACCGGCGAGCGCGGCGGACATGGCTCCGGTCAGAGCAAGTCCGTTGGCTGGCTCACAGAGGGCGGTGGCTGCGGAGACCGAGCCAGCGTCCCTGCTGGCCGCGTCCTCGTGGCTGCTACCGCGACGAGTAGCCTCGCTGCTCCACCGCCGTCCCCCGTCTGCCGCCTTCTCACGTCGCCCTCGCTGCTCTAGGTCGAATCGAACAAGGTGAGTACACAGTGTATCGCCTTGCCTCACACTTTAGTGAGGAGGCGTTCTAGCGTCACACGTCAGTGGAGCTGGAATCGAATTCGGTTTCCCTGAAGAGTTTGTCTGTATTCATTCATTCAGTTGCATTGCACATGGGATTCTGGGTCCTTGTCGTCCCTGCATTCACGAATGCCGAATCAAACAAGGTGAGCTGAGCACACGCAGTGTGTCCCTCGCCTCACACTTGAGATGCCGCGCGGCGGCAGAAGGAGGAAGGAGGCGTTCTAGCCTCTGCAGAGCTGAAACGGACTTCGATTTCCCTGCAGCGTATGTATGTGTTTTTCATTCAGTTGCATTGCACATCCATATGAGTCTGTCGTCCCTGCACTCACGAACGTGGAATTACCTGATTCAGGATTTTCATCCATACACACCAAAAACACCAATCGCACGTCTTACTCTGACGGTCTTACCTCCAACAGATTTCACTGAAATGGGATTTATATATAGCAGTTGAAAAGATTGCTTATTTAATGTTACTGTCAAAATCTCAAGGCACCTTTCTACTTACTGCAGTAAACTGACTTATTCTCGGAGACCCCTCGCGCCAAACAAGAGAGGCTGGGGCACCCAAACACGTGAACGGGAATTATTCTTTTTTCTTTTGAATAAGCTTCAGATACAGGTGTATATTCGAAGACTAGCTGTTAGTATGTAACAGCTGCTAATCAACATTAACCTGTTTTATCTGTATCTTTCCTTCGGATAGAGTAGATTTGTCTGTATTTTCCAGGTGGTGAATGGTATTCTTTTTTCTGTTGACTAAGTTTCACAGCTGTTAGTCAAGAGTAGTTGAGTGCGCTGTTAGTCAGGAGTACTTGAGTGGCCTGTTAGTGTGCAGTAGACTGCTGACTCCTGACATTGAACATTTTTTTTATAGAAAGGGTTTTTTTTAACAAGTTATATATCTGAGCTATTACTCTGAGACATCATATTCCATTCGAGCTCTGTTCACTCCCAAACCATAAATTTTTCTCTCCACTTGTTGCGTCATCTTCCTGAAGAGATCAGGAGAGAGTCCGCAGACGGAGATTATTCTATCTCCTATCCTAGTGAGATACTACAAGATCCATAAATATGTCTGATATGGTTTTCTACATGTTGTTGCACAGGTATGATCCCTGATGAATGTCATAAGGTACCAAATCGTAGAACCATACTCGCTCCGTCTCAAATTATAAATCATTCTAAAAATCTTAGAGAGTCAAAACATCTCAATTTTGACCAAATTTATATAACAAGATAATAATATTTAGGATATCAACTAGGTATCATTGGATTCTTTGTTACTTATATTTTTATAGTATATCTATTTGATATCAAAAATATTTATAATTCTCTCTATAATTTTGGTTAAACTTAAAATGCTTTGACTCTTCAAGATTTTTGACATGACTTGCAATAATTTGGAACGGAGGGAGTACCTTCTACATTGATCATGTACAATGTTCCTTAACTTTTACAGCATAGCGAATGGTGTCTGTTTATGGATAATTTTTCATGTGATGCAACAATTTTTGTGTTGTTGGTTGTAGTCCATATAAAAACCCCCTACTATTTTACCTCTTGAAGTATACAAAACTGTCTAAATAACCCATGGGTTTGTTTTGGAGGTGCTTTTGAAGAAAGGAATATTATATGAACGATTACATGGTATTGACTCAGTAATCAACAAATAAATAAAATTAAGCCTCACATCAAAATATGATTAAATGAAAAAATTATTTTTTTCATTGGCATATGAAGTGGATTATCTCACATTAAGCCTCTCACAAGGAGTTGAATACCATAACTTAGAAGAGAAAGAAAGATGAAGTAGTGTTTGCTCATGTCTCTTTCAAGACTAGAAACAGATGGAAAAATACGGAATTAATGGAGGTGGAGAACAGCAGTTGCAGGGCAATTTCTCAGCTGGCTGGTCAAATCTGTGCAATAGTGGACTGCCTTATACAGAGTAACAGACCAAGCAACCACGCTTGCCATTTTATGCTTCATGCTCGTTGATGTGGAAGAGCTAATCATGTTGACAAAGAGTTAGCCTTACCTAAACTGCCAGCTTTATAGCACACCATACCACGCCATGTTTCGCCACCAGCCTGGCTTATCTCCGAGGTCACCAATGCCCTCATGAACAACAGATCTTTCGCTATTTATCTCTCTTTATTTTTAGTTGAGATACTTTTTTTTCATTGCTAAAAACTGCAGTAGGATATTGCAATTTAGAAGACAAGATTAGAATTTGTAGATATGGTCCATTTCTGTTCTGGCTGGCCCAGTCTGTGTTGTTGTTTCCTCGTGAAGGCCAACATCATTTTCTAAAGTTTTTTTTTTTGAGCATCAATCATTTTCTAAAGTTTATGCAGCTTCTAACGTGTTTACGAGTCTGCCGTTGTGCATTCTTGACCAGCCACTATTTTGACTGGTAAACATGTCTTTCAGGGATTACTGTCCCATGACGCGTAACTGAAAAGGCAGGTGCAGCGTGTGCCTTCTGTGAAAAGACAAAACTGAAGTCATGTTTGATCAAGTCTTGGAAATTGGAACAGAGCAGACATGCAAGGTGCAGACAACTTGACTAGAGATAGATTAGGCATATGTACAGACCAGCCACTAGAGCAGGGACTGTTGTTCTTTATATGATTCTGCACTCCGGATTCTGCACTTGGACATTCACGCCGCTCCTACAGTGTCATTATTTCATTCTCTCAATCCGCTCTGTGACCTTCCTGACCGGAGGCCCAAAATGGAGATACTACTTTCTGCAATACTTGGTGAGGGAATCACTAGACCCATAAATTTTTTCATTACCAAAAGCTCCAAGCTTCAGCCACAGGATATGGAGGACCGTTTCCACAGGGTCCTGCTTCGTGCACAAGTCATCATAGACGAGGCCACTGCACGGCACATCACAAATAATGCTATGCTCCAGCAGCTGGACAAGCTGAGAGATGCCATGCATATCAAGGTCTCTACACACTTGACACCTGTTGTGAGTCATTATTTGTATCTGTCCAAACTAAATTTTCTGAAAGGTATCTATTCTTCAAATAGAGACTCACAGACTTCAGAAAAACTTCAAGAGGCCTTTGACAGGCTGAGCTCTATGATCCTTGATGCGGAAGGGCTAGCTGTGTTCTTGACAGGCTGAGCTCTATGATCCTTGATGCGGAAGAACTTCAAGACACGTTTGGAAGCACCGACCCTGTGATGCACCCGAGGCTTACATGTCTGGCCATGGAGATAGCAAGGAAACTGAAACAATGCTTCTTTGGTGCTACAGGGACAATCAATTGTCTAAGGGACAACTTTGACATCCACTTTTGGTGCAAGGTTCTGTCCTTTTTGAGAGGGTTCAGCAAGTGGCATGTCTCTAAATTTGGTGACCATCCGTGTGATGCTCTGAGCTGAAATAGTAGACCCGTGCATCTTGGGAGAATGGTAAGAAGTGGTTTATCATCAGTATGAGCGCTCTTCACAAGAGGAAGTTCCAAAGATATCAATGAAAAGTTTGGTGTATGGAGATGTTAATCCTTCTGGGAGATTTGAAGCCCTCGCATATAGCTCCAAGATATCACCCTTTTATAGCTACATGTACAGTTGTGAGATTCTAGACCTAAATACTCAAGGTGCTAAGAGAATGCGGTCTTGAGCATGTCATTATGAAGCTTATATATTTGTATATTTGGACAATGTTTTATTGATTATACCACGTACAATTTTATGACATGTAGGGTGTACAAGCACATCCTTTACGTACACAGATATTTTGTACAACCACATCTCCCAGACCAGGTCATAGTCTTCACTGTTGTCTTCTCATAAAAGATCAAACGAATTTTGAGTCAAGATGGCTAGCTTTTGATCTTTTACTAGTCAGTCAGCTGTTCCCACTGTGTATACGGCCAGCTACCATTTTGACAAGTACAGCGTACAGCTTAGCTTTCTGGTAAAAGTCATTCAGGGACAGTGATAGAAAAGGGACGTGCAGCGTATTCGTTCAGCCCAAGGGATGTTGAATAGAAACTAGTGCGTGAAATAGTACACTACTGGATCTAGAACAGGGACCTTTTGCATCTACAGCTGAGGCTGATCTTCTTTATATATGCTCTTTCCTTCCATGGAGTTCACACACTCACTAAACATCTTAAGCTATTCCTCCACCCACAGTGGTAACCCTTCCTGACTATATAGTCCCTAAGATGGAGATGATACTTTCTGCAGTTCTTAGCGAGGAGATCACTAGATCCATGAATTTCTTCATCGGCAAATGCAACAACCTACAGGCACGTGAAGTGGAGAACCATCTGCGCAGAGTCCTGCTTCAGGCACAGGTCATTATCGACGAGGCCATATAACGGCAAATCACAAATCAAGCTATGCTCCAGCAACTGGATGTATTTAGAGGTGCCATGCACCTGAGGCTATTACGTGCTTGGCACATTCAGCTGCCAGTCCGAGGACGAGAAGGATTCCAAACATCGGGTCTTGAGTTCATCTTTCCTCTCCCAAAAGTAAATTTATCACACCCAATTTTAAGAACAAAGTAGGATGTATAAAAAGCCTTATGTGCACACCAGGATCAGTCGCAGACACAAGTATGAAAAATTATAAATACTGTTATTGCGGTGCTTAATATATAGCGAATCAATATTTATCACATAATCTCTTACACAAATAAATATAGCAACTAAAGATAACTGTCTCGTGGAAGCTTCAAACACACAGGGACGACGTCGACTGGTTGACAGCAAGCCTAATATTCATTACGATAATCTTTATTCCACTCTTATCTATTACCTATCTGAGATTTTCTAAATAATGAATGTAAAACAAGCGTAAGCATGTCGTACTCAACAGATATAGCATGGGGTTTAATGAGTCTCAATTAAGATAACACTGTTTGACTGCATTTAACTTTTATATAATAATAGTCAAGTTTGAGCATTTAAGTAGCATCAAAATAAACAAGGATTTCCATAACCATCATGATCAGTAAATAATAAATATATGAACATTTTAACACAACAAGAATCATCATTTTTAATGTAATGATTCCAAGGCGGCTCGTCTCCTTGAGCAGGCTAGTATATTAATTTATTAAACTCTGCGTTAAGGTGTACACTTTCAAGTCGTGATACTCAAATGCATGGACAAGCTACACCCATACAACGAGAACCACTATGTAGCCCCTTAGAGTTCCTCTAACAAGTTGGGCCGTAAGGTCATCATCAGATGTATGAACCCCCTTCTAATATGGCACACTTTCTTCGCGGCTATACTCACAAGGACATAGGTTGTCCTATACTTAACTTGAAGACCTCGAACAAGCTAGAAAAGGTCCTTTGAGGAACTAAAGTCAGAGCCATATATCCCTCATAGTTGTATTGTAAATTCCAAAGGTTTAGTTGCAGATAAGTCCTCAAGTTGCTAAAAAGTCATTGTTACTATTCAAAGCATAATAATTATTCAAATCATAAGATCATGATTGGTATTAAGCACTAGCATCATGACTACCGAATTAATGCAATACCCAAGGTTTCAAGGAATCAGGATAACAATAACTAAGCTATAATCTCTAGGGTCGTCAAGGTAGACAGATACATATGAATCAATAATTATAGTGAATAAGACATTCAAGGTAGGTCCATACTATACTTTCCTTCATTCTTAAACTCTTGCTGATCTTGCTGCTCCTCAAAGTATTCTTGATCACAAAACCCTCACTGTCTGAACTTGATCAACATTTACAAGCAACACCATTCAAGCCAACCGATCATCCATACACGAAGCAAACAAGTGAACATAATTAGAACATTACACCATCAATAACAAAATAGAATGAAAAGCTTATGAAATTAATCTACTCATTCCTATGATCACATAGACATCAAGATCACCAAAAACTAAATTATAACGGCGAAGATATGAATTTTCTAAGTTTTCCTATAGGCTAATAACACATTAAATATGAAATCAAAATTCAGAGGCTACAAACTGCACTAACAAAGGTACTAACATGTAGTTTAAAAAATTATGAACCTAAAGAAATTTGAACAGACTGAAGCGGAGTTAAAATGAATAGTTCATAAGTATTTGAATTTCAATGGCAATTCTGTAAATACTTGAAAGTGCAATTCAAATCTGTTTAGAATGAAATACGCTTTCCGGTTGACGCCAAGGACTATGGTTGTAAATAGCCAGATGTGCAAGGGCTCTTAAACATAATCACCGGCGAAAGGGTACCGGCGGCTTTTGGCCATCCGATCTGAATTAGACGGCCATGATTAGACCCTAGCGGTTGGCCTGCCGGAACAGTGCCCCCGCACGGTGGACACCATGGCTGGCGGCAATGGAGCTCACCGGCGTACTTGGAACCGATGATTCTGGCCAACATTTGACGCGAGACTTGAACCAAAAGAAAGAGGAGGTGAAAGCGGTCTCACCTACAGAGCAAATGGAGGTGGAGAGAGCTTGAGACGAGTAGCAGGCTCGGGATGGCGGGCGGTAGTTTCCTACACACAGTGGCGAATCGTGACGAGCAAGTGAAGAAAAACGGACTGGCGCAACGAAGATGACCAATTGGCCACGACAGCGGAGAGCGGCAATGGCGGCAGCTGCAATTGCTCGAGCAAGGATGACAGCTTGTGGTCTAGGGTTCGGCCTAGGAGCAAGGTGCATATGGGGTGGATTATATATGGCGAAGGCATGGCGCGTCCACCTGGAGTGAGGAATCGATGCCCGGGTTGGTGTTTTCGGCTCGGGTTCGAGTTCGAGGTGGATGATGGCCACGTTGACAGGTGGGCCCAGTCTGTAGGTGAGTCAAGGCGAGGAGGCGGGCTGCAGGGCTGAGACATTTCGGCCTAAGGGAGGTGAAGGGAGTGAGCGGGCCAGAGAAAGAACAGGCCACTCGGGCCAGCAAAAGATCAAAAAAGTCTACTTTTGGTCCTCTAACTATCGCAAAAATTTGTTTTTCATCCCTGAACTTTAAAACCAGACAAAACACATCCTCAACTTTTAAAACAGTGTAGATTTCATCCCTAACCTGGCTTTGTGTGGTTTTGAAGGCGGTTTTGTTTTTCCTTCTTTATTTATTTTGGCTAAATCTTGATATTCTTTAAAACAAAGTTTTTGATGTAGCTTTAGACAATGTTTTATATAATTAATTAGAATAATTTAAGTTCACAGTTTCTATGGCCCCATCTTGTTGAAATTTATATAGTGGATTAATTATTGTATGTTTGAACAATGGTAAACGTTTCATACTCATTGGATGATGTATAAGTTAGGTATAGATTTATTTAGATTTTACAAGTATAAACCTAAATAAATCTGTAACTAAGTTATACATGATCCAATGCATATAAAATTTTTATTCTTGCTTAAGCATAAAATAGTTAGCCAACGATATAAATTTCACTATAATTGATGAATAGAAATTGTGGCTATGAATTATTCTAACTAATTACAGAAAAGCATAGATTGAAAGCTACAGTAAAATATTAGTTTTAAAGTATATCATCATATTATATGTTCACCATGTACATATACTAATATGAAGTCCAAGTAATTCTGCACCGTTTCAAAATTCGGGGGTGTGTTTTGTCCAGTTCAGGGATAAAAAACAAACTTTCGCCATAGTTGAGAGTCCAAAAGTAGACCTTTTCCACAAAAGAGAAAGAAAAGGGACTGAGGCTGCGTGCCTCACAGGCCAAAAGCCAGAAAGGAAGAAAGAAAGAATTTGCCCATTTTCTTTTTCAGAATAAACTGAATTTGCAAAGGTTTTCAAATGAATTTTTAAATCAGTTTTAGTTTCAGTCAAAAACAAAATAGTACAGAAACTCTAATGCAGCGGCATGTATGCATAAACATGTTTCTAAACTTATGATGAATTTTAATTTCATAAAAATATTATTTGGCCTATGTTAAATGCTCACAAAAATGACATAATCACATAAATTTTGCTATTTTGAAAACATACGAATTTTGGGGTATTACAAAATTATTTGAAAGATTTATGTTACTCCACTAGAAACATACTGATTTGGGAAGAGGTACAAAAGGCGCTTAACAATTTCAGCTCCATGATCATTGACATGGAAGAGGTGGTCATGTTCTTGGCCACCTAACGTCGCCTATGTCGCCAGCCTTATAGCATGGATGTCCTACTAGGCAACTCCGTGTTTGGTCGTCACATGAAGCAGAACTTAAAAAATGAAAATGGAAGAAATGAAAATTTAACAATATTCAAGCAATTGATCAGAGAATATGAAAGCAACCATACAAGCTCTTATAAGGCTTGGGGCTAGCAACCCCTTTGTCTATAAAAAAAATATGAAAGCGCTGAAACTCACTTTCTGCTTTGCACTTCAACGGCCCCAACACAGAAAACAAAAAAAGTCATTCGACAAGCATCGGTGGCAGCGCCGCGGGCCATGGCAGTTGCGCCTGCATTTAGGGGAGGCGTGCCCCCACAAGGCCAGCAGAGGCCGCAACCCCATCCATGCAGGTCAGCAGGGGGCTGGATCCTAGCCAAGCGGCCGGCAATGGGGGAGGCCCAGCCAGCCGCACCACCAGAACAGATGCGGCCAGGGAGCCATGGGGCTAGCCTGGGTGTCGGACACCTATCGGCTCCTCATTTTGAGAGTCCTGAAATATACGTATTTGGGCTAGGACGATCAGACACAAATATGTCTAAAATATACAGAAATTGTAAGCAAATTTAAAAGAAAAAAGTACCAACCTCTATTGATATTATTATAAGGGTCTTACAATCGTGACCCCCGGGGTAAAGTTACAGGGATTAGAGCATCTTCAAGAGTTCGATAAATTTTACTTGGCAATTCTTATGTTTTGCAAACTCCCAAAACTATTTTCCAAGTAAAAAAAGTTCTCTTCTCCAAAAGCTTGCTATTTTTGACTTGCCATAATAAAAAACAAGACCAATAAGCATTTTTCTTTACCTGCCGCAACAATTTTCTCGTGACTTTACTCCTGATGGAGCACCTTGGATAATATCTATCTTTGCCAATTTTTGCTTGCTTTCACAAAGTAGGATTAAGTAGCAGAGCAGCTACTAGACCCCAGTTAGTGTTAAAGACTGTGAGTCAACAACGGATGAGTACTTACGTACTCAGCAAGCCCAAACCATAGGGTGGAATTAGAAGTGGTGTGGTGTGATTATAATTAATGGTTTGATCTTAGCGAAGTATTACCATTTCCACTAGTCCCCAGGTAGTGTTAAGTTACATTACCAGTCTCATTATACACGAAAGGTACTTTCTAATATTTTTTCACAAAAAAAGTATACTTTCTAATCATAGTATACCATCCATCTGCCCGTTCTATGGATGTGGCTACTCAAATAGACAGAGAGGTCTTTAAATTTCCCCATATGGTAGGCAGAACCCCTTCAATGATCAGAGGACGAAATAGGCCTAACCAGACCCAATACTCGAATGGGTCTTTTTTATAAGAGACTAGCGTGGATCGGTTTTAATCTAGCTTTGGCGGGCATGCCTACAAATATGTTTTGAACTAACAGTGATGTAAGAAAATCTTAAATGCTGTACGTTTTGTTTTGGCTGGACTCGTACACATGTATTGGGGTAGACTGAGATAGAAAATCAACTAATTTATGCCCCAATCTAGTCCAAAACACTTGAACTGAAGTGGATATGAAAGCAGCCATTTCCCTTTATGAATTCCCTTTTTCCTTTTCCATAAATTAAGTAAGCCAAGGCACATTCAAATGGATTTTGAGTTGAATTTCTAGGAGATCTGGATTGTGGCAGATTTGGTAAATCAAGGAGGGGGATCAAGGGTATATTTAGTGAAGGATGATCAAGGAGAATTATTTAGTGACAAGTTAAATTCTAGGAAAGCAAACAAGCATAAAACAAATAAGGCGGACAAACAATCAAACAAGCGTGCAACCTAAATTCTATATGGTGGCTTTTGGATGCAAGGTGTTTGCAAAGCATTTATTTTAGGAAAATACGTTTTACAGGAAACTAAGTTAGTCACGTTTTAATTTTTTGTAAATTTGAAAAGTTCAACTTTTTAATGGATTTTATATGGATGCAAGTCAACACCGGTTCTGCTCCATCATTAATTAAGCACCCACCGTCTAATAATTAAATTTGGGGGCACAATAAAGATGGGCTCAAACATAGGGAATAAATCTCTAAATAGAATGGTCAGATATGTAACTTTTTAATCAAAACTTTAATGTCCATTTTCTCTATAATATGAACTAACTATTTATGTACCAGTGTTCTTTTATTGGCACAGTACAGATATTATAACAAGAAATGTATTATCAGCTGGGTTAGATTCTCAGGAGAACATTAGTTTTCACAATGACCGAGAGTTGGGTACACATAATGAATATTTCATAATACTTGAGTTGGGTAGTTTCATAATGATCTCATCTCTCTGTGAATAGTGATACAAGCGGGCTTAATAATCCTACAAGCTGCTCGCGCGATGCCGCATCAGCCGCTTACAAAATGGGTGTTTACGTGGCTCGCTCTACGCTTGCTTGCTGTCACCATGCACGTAGACAAATAAATTTGATTTAATTGCATAGAGAATAAATTTAATTGGTAGACAGATCAGTTTCTCATAGCGTTGATGCCTCTTTGTGTCACCACTGTCTCTTCATGTCATCAATTTGTGTTTGTGAGACCTCTAGATGAAGTGGCGCAAGGAGATGATAGAGAATTAGGTATTGCGGTTTATCTTTATTGGAGATATAGATAGATGGCATGAGATGTTCCAATAATGACACTGCAAATGGTTCTAAGTCAAAAGGCATGGTTTGTGGTGCAAGTTGCGGTGTTTGAGGAGAGGTTGACAAGTTGGAGGAGACGAACCAAACTATAAAAGGTGTTCACACGCTAAACAAAATTCAATATTTTAACATAAACAATTATTTCTTTTACAGCTGAATCATCGATCGGATAAAATTAGTACATGTTTTTATTAACCCGTTGCAACACAGGGCAATTATGCTAGTTAAACCTAAGGGGAGATCTTTTCTCTAGTCAAGAAAAAATAGGATGGTTGTGCCGGTCTATTCATGGCAACAGCCCTGGGTTTGCAGTCATGGCCTCATGGTTCTGAAGAATTGGAGGTCCTACCAATTGTTGGTCCAAGTAGAGTGGGCAAGAGCGCCCTTGTCGCTCATGTTTGCAAGGATGAAAGAGTCCGGGATCATTTCTCAAAAATCATGTTCTTCAAAGGCCATGATTTTACCGACCACCTTGCAACATTAAGAGAAGGATGTGCAATGGAACACGAAAATCGTGTGTCAAACATGAACACAAAAGATGGGAAACTACTTCTTATTGTTGAGTTAGTTGATGATCTGGATGAGGACTCATGGAATAAGCTATATTTTGCTTCTAAACAGTGGATGCCACGCAATAGCAAAGTCATAGTCACAAGTCGATCTGAGAAAAATAAGAAAGTTTGGAACAATAGAAGCTCTAACTTTAAAGAATACGTCTGATGAAACTTTCTGGTATTTCTTCAAGACTCTTACATTTGGAAGCACGAATCTTGAGTTGCACAAAAATTTTACGCACGTGGCCATGGAGATAGCCAAGATGCTAAGCGGGTGCCTTGTTGCTGCAAACATCGCCGCCTATATGTTAAGAGACAACTTTGACATTCGCTTTTGGTGCAAGGTGTTGGCCTTCTTGAAAAGGGTCATTCAGAAGCATGTCTCCATATCTAGTGAGCATCCATTTGTTGTTATAAGTGAAAACAAGCAGATTGCTCATCTTGGGAGAATGGTTGCACCTTCTGAAGGTCTTGTGCTTTATGATCTGTCTCAACGCTCTCCACAAGAGGAGGTTCCAAATGTAAGAATGCAAGATGTGCTGTACGGAAGTGTTGTGGGAGATTTGAGGCCCTATCATGGAGGTCTCCAATACCGCCCTACTATAGCTATGTCAATACCTGTGAGATTCGTGATCTAAATGGAACAGCTACCAAGAGAAAGCGTTCCATGATAAATGGAGTCACGATTTGCTAATTTTGTGATGTTATGGTTGTACGTAGCATATGACTATGCTTTTTGTTTGATGCATGGGTTTTGATAAATTGTTGTGTTCTTGTGATATGAGGTTATAGATATCCAATTATAAATATTCTCAGGATGTACTACTGCTTTGTCATATGTGAAGTGTTGATCAATGACGGAATACTTGCATGGAGGTCTACGATACCACCCTACTATAGCTACGTCAGTACTTGTGAGATTCAAAAGCTAAAAGTAACATCTACCAAGAAATCATTCCGTGATGAACAGAGTCACACTTAATTAACGAATAAAATTTTTTTCTTCAGAAAAAAGGTTGTTAAGCGAACATCAAGTTAGTTGACCAAATAAGAGCATCAACCCTCAAAAAAAAATTGGTTTTCCGTACTCGCTCATGTGGATAAAAAAATCACAGCAAATAAATAACATTAAAACTGGAAAGAAAAAAAATGTAGTTTCATGATTTCATTAAAATTTAAAAGGATGTAATAAGATCTTATGTAACTTAATTAAGTTTTATCTTAATATATATCACTCTAGAAACAACATAAACAATACATGTTCTAGCTAGATATCTCCAAATAGAGCCTCCACATTGATTATCAGGAGACGTGCAAAATAAAATAAGTATCATGGTACGTTCCTCAGAAGAACTGACTGGCTTCTCCATATTAGACGCTGCACTCCTTTGATGAAGGTACTGCAGTGGAAAATATAATATGACCATGTTCTGCATTTCATTATGTCAAAGCATAAGTACTTTTTTTTTGAGGAATCTGGAGGGCCGGAGCCCCATCAGCAATTTATTAAACTTGAGCTTAAACAAAAGTAGTTACAAAAAAAGAGAGAAAAGCGAAGGAAAGGAAAAGAACCGGTCACTTAAGAAAGAAAAAAATGGCATAAGTAATGTTGGCCATAAAGGAACTGCAGTGAAGTACAATAGATGGTGACGGCTGTGTGAAATGTGGTCAAAGATGAAATATTGCGCATAAGGACCATTGAATCAGACCAACATTTCACATGACCAGGACTAGGGGTACATCCTTTGTTATTGCGACGTCCTCGTAATGTAGTAGTCATTTTAGGTATTTCTCTTAAAATATAGTCCAAAAGGATCATATACCAGTCTGAACACCTCTTGAGAATGTAGAGAGAGTGCTAGAAGTAAAGATGTACTCGCTCCATCTCATAGAGTGTCTCTGTGTTGTTTGTGACGGTTAGAGATATTTGGGGACGGAAACAAACTCTTGAGATAATTGTAGAATTGTGGAGATAGAATACGATTAGGGTCAGTATATATAACTTGGCTTGTATTCCAAGTCTCTCCCCTTATGTACCTATAAATACTCCATGAGGGTGAATGTAATCAACCACTGATTATTACTGTTCTCTCACCCTATCTGTTTAAGTTGGTGTGTGGTCTTCATTTTGCTTTGACTGCACTTATCACACGTAAATGTATTTCATAACTTGACAAGCATAGACTCTTTTTTGAGGACGTGCATGGTCCACACGCCACATTTCTTTTAATTCACCGAAATCAGTGTTGCAATTAACAATGTTTTCATATTTCGAAAAAATCAACGCCCTTTCCGTAAGTTACGAGCTAGTTTTTGTTTGTGAGAGATACATAGTGCAGAGAAACTGCCTGCTTTCACATGTGCTTACCATATAATATATGCTTGCTAGAGTAAGTAAACTTAAAAGGTTCAGATATTTCTTATGCACGGCACCTGGATATATGCATGATTATCCTAATACAGAAAACATGAAAAATACCGAGTGAATGACCAATGAAAGAATCAAATCGAACAGAAAATGCATAAATATATACAAGGTGCAAAGTAGCAACATACAATGCCAACATGCCAACATATTAGAGAAATAAGATCGATCTCAATATAATTTATTCTTGTAAAAACTAACTTGAAATTTTCCTTTTCTGGCCCTGATTAATTTTTTTAACATTACAAGCAAACTCAAGAATCTGGCAGCTATATATGTATTTGTGATGTGGAGGCAGGTGAGACTGCCAAACTAGGATGTCAAATTTGCTATGAGGTCTAATACTCCCAGTCCCGTCTAGAATATCATGTAAAGTTATGTTGGGAGCTTCTTCATTCACAAGTGCTATGCGGTCATGGTTGTGAACTACGCAATATTGAGTAGAATCATACATTCTCTGTAGAAGTATATGGTCATCATTCATCCCATGGCCGCTTAGCCTTTTTCTGAATCCAGGTTCATTTTGCCTCCTGTTGTTCTTGAAGCATTCAAGAATCTTGTTCCAGTTCTGAACATTAACACTGGATTTTAAGCCCATAGCTGTTTTATTTAAATATATGGAAGGTCCAGCAAAACACTTATTTATGTCTCCATTGAAGTACTCATCAAATATCGCCATTGCTATGGATGCCAATCTCGGATGCTCTTCTGGGTATGCGCTTCCGAATACAAGTGCCTTAAAAAGTACCAGTATGCTTCTCGAACTACAAACTTCAAGTTGATAGCCTGTGTTGTTCCAATGTTTATAATATTCTCTGACTGACTTGTTATTATAAACTCTATTCCTCGGCAGCTTCCTGTGCAACCGTTGGTGCTACGTCACCTGAAATTCCCTGATTGGACCACATTGTAACAGAACCGACCAATTTATTAGAGCTTAAGCACATAATTCGCTATTAATCAGCAAACTTACATGATTAAGACCTAATAAACCCGGTAGTCATTCAACAATCTCGAAGGATTTCAAACATTTTCCAATACAGCCAAGACCGTAATAAGTCCAGCGGTCACCATTCATAAATTACATAAGTTTGCCAATAGCTTAATTTCATCGGAGTTTATATAAAAATATTATAACACCTTTTAATAAAGAAAAGCGGAAGCAATTTACTTTGACAACACTCACACTCATATTTTTAAATACGGTGCCAGCTCGAAGTCAAATCCAACAAAAGCATCTGAGATAAGATATAAGAATGACCGTGCCCAAGGTCTGATTGATTCCCGTAGTGGAATACAAACCCATCTTGCAGCCACAGCAACCTAGATGAATACCTGCAACAAGTGGGAATAAACCCTGAGTACGAGAATGTACTCAGCTAGACTTACCCGTCATAAACCAAAAATAAATTGACTCCAAGGAGTATGCAAGGCTTTATAAGTAGGATAGCTGACTCATTTAATTGTAGAAAAGTTTGCATTAAGGAATAATTAATAAGAACCTTCTAGCAATGTATTTTAATCTGATTAACCTTATCATGCTACATTAGCACCTGTACTAAACAAGCATGGTAATAATTATTCATAGAAAGTAACCAATTCCGGTTGAGTATCTTTCAATCTCAACAACTCAACCATCTCATCTCTTGTTCAAGTTCTTACTACGATGCCGCTGCTCAAGTCAAGTGTTCACTGTCCAGGAACGATGGCGATTATAATCGATTACTAACCAGCTGGCGGGTACTCCTCACACAAACCACACTCACCAGCCACGGTGAGCTACAGGTCACCGACATCCAATTCAGGAAAAACGCGAGATCAACAGGTACCATCACATCCGGGCACCGTCCGGCTGCCAGCAGGGCGCACCATGCTATATTCAGGCCTTACAACCGCGTAACCCGTGGTCCCCCATCTTCACCAATGCGATGCGTACAGCAGGTCGACTCCCGGCCCAAATCAAAATTAGGCTTCGCGGTCGGAACGACTTATCCTTCCAGCTAAATGTGAGGCATAAATTCAATATGACTTGAGGACGTACAACGGACGGGGTCCTAGTTCGACACAGACGGGATAACCACACCAAACCTCCAGTTCAGTCTCAACACCAATCCCGCCCGGTCTTGATTTATTATCTCCACATGGTTATCCAAGATAACAATGTATTCAACCATTCCGAGTTACCACCTATAACTCGCGGATGACAGGAAATCACCCGACTTCTACCGATCTAGTTAAGCAGGGCTAAGCAAATAATCGTACCTGAACCTAACAGGGTTGAAGTATAAACAGTGGCAAGGAATATAAGTAATGCAGCAACGGTATAAAACAACGCCTATAACTTAATGCAGCAAACGAGTAAAGGACTCAAGTTAGATATTTTGCAAACCACAGGGAGAATGCTCCGGGGCTTGCCTTCCTCAGAAAAGCGATGTTGATTCTTCGGTACTTGGATAACTTCTTGTTCTTCTCCTTATTCCCGATCACCTCCTGTGCGGGAACTTCCAACAAGTCATCCTTTTGGCTTCTTGGCTTCATGACAGGGTTCTCGCATGCGATCCTGTATGATGCATATGCATATATAAATATAACGAATGCATGCGGAATGAACATGGAGTATGGTGATGATCATGAATGCTTTCCATGAATGAACATGCTGCACATGATGAATCAAAACATATTACTTTAGTCTACCGAGTAGGTGCATATCCCTATTTCATTCGACTAATCCTCATCGAGCAAGGCTGCAATCGCACATAGAAGCAACATGAATGTACATACCCTACGATTAAGTGCTGCATAGATAAAATCATAACCAAACCACAATAATCACACCAATAGATTATACACTTAGCGAGAGCATAGAAAAACATATTAACTAACATGAAATATAACCCAAAGCATTATTTAGCACATATTGAACTAAGGACAGAACTGCGTCACATACTTGTACTACCCAGAAAATTCTATAAAAATTACAGAGGACACAACATATCAATTATAGGTTGTCATCCAAATTTGACCTCATTTGGATAAGCCTATAATTCTACATAAAAATCACAAGGCAGCACAAAACAGAGGACCTAAAAATACTTTGTACTATGAAATATACCAAACTGTATATATTATCACATCAAGAGCTACCTTATGACATATAAAAAGCCTACAAAACTTATCAACCCCAAATTAAACCGATAACATACATTTATGATTTTTCTCAAGAATAGCGCTAAAAGCACACTTGAACTACAAGTTTATATTTTTATACAGAACAAAGCTATCAAATACTTTTTTCTGATAGAGCAAGACATAAGAAGACTAACAAACTTGGTTTCACATTTTTCTGAGCAACAGGGAATTAGTTATGCATTTTCTAAGATATAAACAATTAATAGAGATAAAATAAATCTATATATAAAAGTATCACAAACATCACATTTCATATTTTTATCATGCAGATCTACTCATAAGAAAAATACTGCAAGTTGAACCACTCGATTTGGACTAAAAATGAGCAAGTTATGAATTTTACAAGCTATCACCAAATCTGAAAATCAAAAATACAAAAACCACTTTGCAGAAAGGCCCCCGAACTTTGTCAAATTCTCGAACGAAGTCCCTGAGCTGGTGAACAGCAACCGTGCGCGCATGGCGCGATGGGGCCGGCCTCCACGGCGGTTCTCCGGCCAAATTGAGTGGAGGAAAAGCTAGAGGAGATCTTGGAGCATCTATTGAGCAAGAAAAAGAAAGAAAATGGCGGCCGAATCGACGGGAACGCGAGCTCGAACTCGGCGGCGGCCATGGCCATGGCGGCAAGCTCCGAAATTCGGCTGTTCCTCGATGCAATTCGACAAATTGAAGGGTGGGGAAGGTAGAGGACGTCGAGGCGAGCTCGTGGGTGGATTTTGGAAAAAAAGCGTGCGGCGGAGGAAGCGGCGCGGCGAGCGGCGGCGGCGCCGACGCGCACTGCATGCGCGCTTGCACACGCTTGCCTTCTGTGCAGAGAAAATGGAGGGGAAGAAGTGGAGAAGAAGAGGAGAGGGGTGAGGTTAACCGGTCGACCTGGCGGGCTGCCGGCCCGGCCTGCCGGTCGCCGGCCGCCACGCGGCGTGCGCGGACGGGCGGCCGTGGGCGGTGGCCGGCCGGTCCATTCGTTCGGTTCGATCGATAGCTTTTTTTTTTATATATATAAAAGAGCCTCTTTTAGAATAACTTTTAAAATATTTCGAATTAGACAAAACTCATAAAAAAGAAAATGTAGCTCTTGATGAGTAGAACATTTCATCTTTAACAAGTTTGGTCAAATTCTGCATAGATTTTGAAATAAAAAAATCCAAAAGAAAAAGGCTTTGAAATTCAAAAATTAGAAAACAGCCCCAAATTCGGGCTTTCTCCATATTTTTGAGCATGTTCCACACCTTTTCATGAAAAGTGACCAAAACAACTTTTGTTCCTTATAAAATTCTCTACAAAACTTATTTAGGGTACACCAACATGCAAACACTCTAACTACTAAATTTTAATTAGTCAAATAAAATCACTCTATAAATGAATTTTAGTCAAATAAGCCATGCAAGCCTAATTAACCAAAGTTATAAACATAAACATAGGTTCATTTTGTGTCCTAAGCATGTCTAAATTATTTTAGTGAACATCCATCAATCACTTGAGTCACTTCATCACATTCACATGCTTTTCAAACATAATTCGAACGAATCAAGCATCACACATAAAATGACAACTAACCCATTCATTAATATCATACATAATGATGCTTATGCTAATGAATGCAAGTGCTAATGCATGCTTAACACCGAGGGTGTTACAACCTTCCCCCCTTAAAGAAATCTCACCCCGAGATTTGGTGGAGTTAGCTTTTGGTTTTCGAAAGCGATACCTCTCATACCGACATTTTAAAGTTGCATTTGCAAACACTTCTAGAAGGGTCCGTCATACTTGCCATCATTCTATAACATGATCTTACTCTGCTTAATCCGTTACTTCAGACTCCAAAGAATTTCCTTTCTTATCTAAGGCTGATCCAATAGTGGTCCTCATGTCTCGATCCTTTCCCTTAGGGATTGACTGCTCCTCTAGGTTACTACCATACAGATGTGAGAAGATCTTATCCCAATCCAGAAGTAGCTCCAAGTTGTAACTCACCTTTACTGACTTGTGAGATTTTTGCATAATTTGATTTCACCAAGATGCGAGCCTTTTCTTCATTCTGAATTACGAACATCAACTCATAGGCCTTTCCAAACGGATCGTGACCGTGGTACTGAGGGAATAGAATGCTGTATAGATACCACATATGTAATACATCTTGGCGAATGACTCATCCACTACCATGTAAACTTAAAGTATGAGGATGATACAGGAATCTGCTATTCACATCCTCAAATACAGCAAAAAGGTGCTTCATACTAACATTTTTACTACCGAAAGAAGCGAAGCGTAACTCCCATAAAGTGGGAAACTACTTCACCGAACTTGCGGTAGACAAGGTAGGATCAATCTAAGCGAGCCCTATACTGGCAAAGCCCTTCATATGAAAACTGGCCAATGAGATGCCAATACGGCTCAGCTCGACCGAGAAAGTTCAAACCTTTACAGGTAGAAGTCAAAGTTCTTAGGTCAATGATCTTCTAACTAGACCGAAACCATCGACTTCTTCTCTTATCATGCAGAACCGATAGACTTAGCTAGATCCCTTAGGCAAGACCTATGATTCCGAGTCTTGTTATAAGACATACATTCCAACTTGTTTGAGTCTTAACTCCAAAAGTTGCCGAAAACATTCTTCCAAGAGGGATCGTGCCGAGACTGACTCAGATTATACTAGTTACGAGTCCAGCCTTCTGGTTCAAACAATGCCCAATTGACACACGTAGCAAAGCGTACTTTGATTAATCCGAGTTTATACCAGACTATTCCTACGTGCATTCTCAACGCACATCCATCTCTGGTATATGGGACGATTTTGGTACAATTCCAGGTGCAAGCCTACTAGTGCAGACGATATCCCATCCGCATAGGAGATCTAGTGCTTTGCAAACAAAACACGTTAGAGTCCCGGATAAGGATAGAAATAATGGTCGAATGGCACTATAGGTGAGCACAAGGTATCGACATCAGTCAAGCAGTTCTCAAATTTTGCCTTGATACAAGGTTTTTGCCCGAAATTTTTTTTTCCTTCAATGACTCTCATGAAGCCTGGTTACTTTTGGATTAATCCAAAGAACTAGCATTCCACGTACTTGTCCTTGTGACAAGGAAAGTCGGTTCAGAACACCACGTACTTACTCCATCGTATGTAGGTAAAACTTGTCTCACTTTATCATATCCTTCCAACATGAACAGGATAAAATCCTATGAGACAGTGAGAATCGAACCAATTCACAGGTAATGCATGTGTTTGTCATTGTTGCACAGACACTAATTTAGTGCCAACTAATGGTAAGCCACAAAAGAATCCATTCGTGCAGCTCTCTTTCTCTGATGGCAACACTGTATTATTGGATTCCATTCATTATTGGGTGACTCTGCTATCTAACTTCATCAAACCCGTACTCTTAAAGATCTTGATCAAGCAGCGATAATCCCCGTGGTTGAATCTGATGCAACCTGCTAAGGTTGGATATGACCAAGCAACGAGGAGAGAGGCACCCAAACTGCGAAGACTTCGACTCGATCTCCGAACGACCGTAGAACCACACCCGGAGCTAATCCACACAAGACGGGGCAGCCGTACTGGAACCCGTAGAGCATGAATTAGTGGATCTCCTCAAAATGACTCCAGTACCGATTCCACGTGGCTGTTTACTCTGCATAGCCTTCAATGTTTTGACAATAACTCCTTCCAGGAAACTTCAAATGACGTGCGACTAGATGCGTTTGAAAGCTAACTGGATAAGCTTTCACACCATGTGCACATTGCTTCATGAAACTTTGTAGAATTGTACAGTTTATTATGAAAACTTGAGCTTCATGCAGGCTGTTGATGCTCTGACCCATCTGCACTAAATCTGGTTGGTAGGAAACATGGAAGATCCAATATGGTCGGCAAGCAACATGGTAGATCCAAATAGCTTTTATAATGCCTCGTGGGAGTAAGGAGTCTCTTCTTCAACATCAAAGGATACATCAGCAACAGAGTATATCACGCTCATCCACCTTTACACTGGTACATTCGTAGCCATTCAACATGAGGAACGATATAAATAATGCAGATTTTGTCCCTCAGGAACTACTCTTTATTCTCAAATAGAAACTCCATTATACTAAAATTTGGTGGATACATATAGGTCCATAAGTCCTATGATTACCGACCAAACTTCAGCTCAAACGGACTTCTCCTAGGGTGCTCAAACAATGCATGTACCAAAACTGCTCTGTTTTGGAATTTTAACAACAATTATGGGCAAACTATTCGCACAAACGACACTTCACATTACCAGCCTCCAGCCAACTATACATAATGAAGTACTCAAAAGGAAGGAGTGGTCCATAAAGTTTGATGCCATTCCAATAAGGTTTGAGCCACTTCATATAGTCTCCTTAGAGGTGACTACTCATTTATCTCTCAACGCTAAAAGATCCAAGGCTTCAGCTTTTGCAGCCAACAATTGGAGTTGTTTGCCAATATAGATGACCATTCATGAAGTCAACCAAAAGGAATCACACCTTACAGGGCTAACTATTTCGAACGATCACTATACATAAAAAGATTTAGCACAACACAGAGGATCACGAACATTAGGGATAGCCGATGAAAAGCATAGATTTCCCTTGATCCTCCTCCATCTGATGACTTGTCCAACTTGAATGTCGTGTGTCCCCTTTTTGCCCCAATAGGGATGACACATATCCAGAAGAAGTTAGCATCACTTGCGGGATTGATTAGTAGAGTCACTTGTTTACCATCTCTTGTAGTCCGTTAATATTTATGTCGGTGACCTGCTCTTCAAGGATCATCTTCTTTGCAACTTTAGAAGAAAGCTTCATTACAAAGGTCCGATAAGGATATACTGAAAGGGTATACAAAGATAACCAAGGAAGAGTTCACGCAAAATAACATCTCAAGGTAATCTCTATAATAGGTCGAGACTAACAACCATGATACCTACGCGTGCCGAGTAACACGACCATGTGTGTGCACCCACAGGGTGTTCTCGGTTTCGTCGTGGCACCATTAATTGTTAATCAAAACACCATTACGGATCTTACTTTCAAGACGAAAAGTCGCATGAAAAAGAGTGCTCCCGCATGACTAGGCATCACGCGCAAGATAGGAGCGGTACCGACAAGGAGAGTCACAAAGTTACGAAATAACAATGAAAGGACAAGGAGGAAATCATAGTGCTTCATTTACATGGATACGTCTCCTACTCGATGCAACTACTTCCCAAGACCATGACTATTGAGAGGACTGGTTATTACAGGAACGTTGCAAGGGCAAAGTCAGTTGTTAGTCCAAGGACTAGCAAAAGTGACAAACTTCTAAAGTGCTATTGGATACATGCGGTCCATCTCATGGAAGGATAGAATTCCCACATTCAAGGAAAAAGTTAGATGATGAATTCAAGACATTGGTATAGTTGAGATAATGAGTTACGATCAATAATTTCAATACCAGCGTGGCCGCTAAGAATCCAACCATATGCGTCCATAGGGAAGGCTCTAGCTTCCATCGCGGCACTATAATTTGTTAATCGAAACGACATTACCCCAGCTATGGCCAAAATAGAATGTCCAACACCATAGATATCTCGCACAAAGAAACATGATTGCACAAGACGAGAAAAAGGAATTATGGCGGGTTCCAAAAATTGAATATATCAAGGGTTATTTCTGGAACAAGCATGGCATCAACTAGCGTCATGCCATTCACAGAGGAACAATTAGCAATAGGATTCGCATTATGTCAGTCTAGACATGCGACAACAAGGGGTCAATGCCGGCATGTCATCAGAGACTCAAAAGAGGAAACACGCATTTGCAAGGACGAAGGTCAAACATCCTCTAAGTCATGACACACATCGGCGCCATGTCATCTTCCCATTCTCCAATTGGTCCACCTCAGCAAGGCGACCTCCATATAAATAGCATCCTGCCTGCGTAAAAAAAACCCTAGAAACTTCTCTCCATCTCTCCGTCTCTCCGGATGCACCTCCGCCTCTCCCGAAGCCGCGCCGTCGCGGGAAGTAACCGGCGGCGCTGCGCCTCCATCTCCACCTCTGCCTCCCCTCTCCGCTTCCTCTCCGCCTCCCCTCTCCGCTTCCTCTCTTACTCCTCACGCGTGCAGTACGATGACGGCGGCGGCGAATACGGCGGCCTAGGGTTTCGCTCCGCCGCTGCTGCCCCCTTCCCTACTCGTGGCCACAGGCCGTCGTGGCGCGTCTCACTCCGGTTGGTCTGCGCAGCGCCGATTCAGCTTCCACAGCCAGCGGCCGCCTCCACTGCAGTAGCCTGTGGCCTCCAGTGCCTCGCGTGTTCGTCCATTGTGGCCTTCGCAAAAATCTGCTGGTGCCCCCATCCGATGCGTGCCTTCCAGGGCTCCCCACAACTGCTGCTTTCTTTATGGTGCGTACATTTCTGCCCTTTCTATTTCTTGTGTTCCCAATGTTGTTCAATGACCTCTCTCCCTCTCTCAATGTGGCTTATACATGGTCTGCTGGTGCTCCTGTGGAGGCTTGTGTCCTACGGTTTGCTGGGGTTGGATTAGAACTCAACCTTCTGGGATTTTAGTCCTTCTGGGATTTTAGTTCTGGATGAGAAGATAGGTAAAGGTTGTTGATTACCATTCCTTGTTTTTCAGCCTCATAGTCAAATTTGACTACATTTGTGTGTTTGCTACAGGTACTCTAACTAAGGTACGGGAGGTGGAAGAAAGAAGGAACTATTGGAAAAAAAAGTTTACATACTGTGATTGGAGGCTTCACAATTTCCACTTTGTTTGGTGTTTTTTTTATGAACTGTCGTGATTTGTGCAGGGATGGCTGCTGGCTATTTTTCCTTCCTCAGATCCCGCAGTGCGGGAGTCTATGGCACTGGGTACGCCCTTTTTGCTGTGAGACAGTAGACAGTCTGCAAGTACCAGTTTTGTAGTGTAGGAAGAGAATAAGAAGAAAGGTTCTAATTTTGGGCTAACTTTGTAATGTGAAAACTTAGTACTGAGAAGAGGTCATAAGGATCAATTACTTATTAAAATGCCGTCACCATTGCTACTGGGAGAAGGTAGTAGGTAAGTCATACATGACATTCTTTTTCCACTATGCAGGTTCCTCAGATATTTTATTTACTACTTCTGAATGTTCAAAAAGCTGTTTCAGTTCTACATTGCTGATTTTTCTATTTCGTATTACGTATGCAAAGAATTAGATGATCAATATCTGGAAATATGCAGAGGCTGCATTATACTAATTACATTCTTGTGGATTTTGTCCACTTTTCAGATAGCAAATTAGCTTGTGTTGAAATATTTTCCAAGGCATATGGGCTCTTGGAGTCTGCTACTCAACATGATCTTCCTAGGATATCTCCACAGCATAAGTGAGTACAGGACTTTGTTTAGGGCCTCAGCCATTTTGCATCAGTGACTCAGCGAGTACAGGACTGCAGGTACCATGCTAATCCATGTGAATGGTTTATACATGATGCTTATTGGTTTGCATATCCCATATGTTACTGAAGGTGCCTAATATCTTATTTAGCCCATGATGATTTTCATCTCCTTCTCTTCAAACTGTCATTGGCTGAATGTCTTCAACTTGACCTGACACTTACTTATTTTAGAATTTTGTTGCTATGAAGATGTCTACATATTTCATTCCTTATTTTGACCATCCACTAATGACTGATGCGAGATGATTCTATCTACCACTTATCTGAATATGTGGTCAGTTCTAGCGAGCTGCTACAGGATATAAATGGGTTTATATTTTCCTCTGTTGTCTACTTGAATTTTGGTGCCTTACACCAAATTGAACTGTATGAGCTCTGTTTTGCAATGTTTACATTATGGTTTCTTGTCCTTACGCCGTCATAATTAAAAGCCAATCTAGAGTCTGCCAGTTATTTTTTTTAATTAGGATCCGGTCATTTGTTGATTGTCATAAAAGAAGCAAATGGATAACCAGTCCATATAAATAATCTTTCTGAATATATAATGAAATATGCAATTTTTTTAACTGGATCATCTGAATATGCACATATATAAAAGAGTGCGCATCCCCATATTAATATCCGTAAGAATTGTATGCATCCCTTGCTTCGGAGCTAGCCATGTAGAGCCAAATTATTTGCACACATTGGTCTCCACATATTTTCATAGAACACTATTTTCACACGACATATTTTCTTCTGTGTGCTCACCAAGGTGCCACAAGGCTTCCTCAGTGCCGCTATGTTTTTTTTCTGATTCTTCTTTTTTGGGGCTACTGTTTGGGCTATTGCTGACTTTGATCTACGTTAGCTCTATGTTCAAAAGGGATTTGCATGGGTCCTGGTTTCCATGGGAAATGGGATCTTGGTTTCACGATTTCATTATGCATTGATTCCTACTACATTGTTCTACAAACATTCCTCTTTTGGTTCTCTTTCATCTTAGGATAACAGGAGGATTGTTGGGAAATTCAGAGGCCTTTCTCTAGATCAATGTTGTCAAGTAGGTCAGACTGCACTATGAGTAAGATGTTATCGATTGTCTCAGGCAGCAAAGCATGCTCTGACCATTGTGTGTTGACTATCTCAAAAAATACGTTGGATTTGGAAAGGAGGACCTTTTCTTGGATTTTTATCCTTGATTCACGAAAGGTATAATCACATCGTCTCCACCATTTGGTTTTTTCCCACAAGGACTAGATTATTGTGAGGGGTTTTAGTTTCCCATTTCTATACATATGCTTGCACTTATTTGTAGTGCCCTATTTTTTGACTGAAGATTGTTCGTTTCATTTGAAGTCTGCTAAAGGTCCTGTACAAAAAACATCAGAGCAACAAATCAGACAACGAACAGTCCAGCAAAGGTTCAAAAATGAGGTAGACTGGGACTCCTAATTCCTATTAATTCTATAGCCAGATGCTTTGTCGTCGAATATTACCTGATTATGTGAGACTTGACTGTTCTATTCATATTGTGGATATTATGTTCACCCTGCTATTATGCACGCATCCTCTGCATAATCAACTCACTGTCACTTATTCTTAGTTTCTAATTTTACATTTCTAGATTTAATGTTATTTATGTTTGGTTTTCTTCAGCCGAAACAACTGCTGTGGGCAAGAGAGCTTAGCAAAGAGCTTATCAGCATCTACCTTCTGTCATAAGCATCGTAGGTTTTTTAACTAACAATGCCGCTGATTAGCAGCCTACATTTCAGAACTACCGTTGTGTGGCTGGTAAATTCTATACTGATTTAGCAAGCAATGTACTGCAAGCCTTGTTCTCGTGTGTTGCCATTTGATGCGAGAAAAAAAACAGTAATCCATTCCTAAACATGGGTTGAATTTATGTCGATGCATATTTATTTAGCTTCTCTTCAAAAACCCCACTGCTGCCAGATTATGAGTTACATGGTCTACCTTTGCAGTTTCAATAATTCCTACTGTATTTTTGTGGCTAATGTGCTGTTTAGTTCCAAACTTGAATACGTAATTTTCTGTAGCTAATGTGCTCTTTAGTCACATGTCTGGATAACACATTCAGATTAGACATGTATATAAAAAAGACATGGATCCTGTTTGCAGAGTGTCAAAATTACTCTCCTAAAATAAAAGACATACATTCTATGCATGCAGGAACTGCAAAATAGCAAGCTCTCCGGTGCCTATGTGACGCAGTGTCGATAGTGGTTGCTTGCGGCCGACCAACACAATTGCCGCTCAAGGTACCATATGTGCCTCACGTGTACATAAAAGGGCGTACCCAGTGCCGTAGGCTCCCGCACTGCGGGGTCTGGGGAAGAAAAAATAGCCAGCAGCCATCCCTGCATAAATATGCAGAGGCTGAGTCTTGAACCCTGGACCTCTTGGTCACAGGCGGCAAAGCTCTACCGCTTATACCAGGGCCGTCCTTCCCTGGACCTCACGTGTACATAATATTTCTTTTTAGCTTCCATTCAAATAATATTATGGGAACGAGCCTATGAGATGTCGGATGCAGCCAAAACTAACTTGCGCCCTTTCCAAAAACTATGTTTAGCGGCCTGGTTACCGTGAAAGTTTATGACTCTATCAACTGTTTATTTCTTTTTATCCTGGTTTGTTCTCTGCGCACTAACCAAGCTGGTGATGTTTTTTTTTACATAAAATCGATAGGCGCAAAACAGTAACTTGCTTATTACACTAAGGTGGTGTCCCGCTATTCCATCAAGGTGTTACTTAGATACTATTAACATGATTGTCAACGTCTTATAAAAATAATGGTTCTCTTGGTACAGAGCTCAGACGCCGATTGAAAAAAATGGTGAATCTCTTCAGAGTTTAGTGTTGCCTCCTGAATTTTATTCGGCCATTTATTTTTCTCAGGATTCAAGTGTTCAACTCACAACATCACCCCATCTGTTTCCAGGAACTTAAAGCTGATGAGAACGACCCAGCTTTGTTTATGAGCCAGGCTGTAGACCAAGCACAGTTATTGTACCAAAACTTAACGTGTTGTTATTGTGCCTTTCTATCCATCCATTATACTACTACTACGACAAACTCTATATTAAGCGTAACCATTGTACAAAGACTTATATATTTTATAACCTTATTATGTTTGCTTATGGCGGGCAGGTGCGTGCCCTGCTCTTTTCTGTCCTCTTCTTCAGGAACATGTTGTATGAAGTTGTCGAGCATGTTGTAGCCTTTGTACATCAGTCTTCTCACGATATTGAGTTTCTGAAGCATTGCTAGGTTTGTGAGGCACCTCCCATCTGCCTCCTCTATCATGGGATGAACACGCAGCAACGACCATTGCAATCTCTGTATGGTGTTGGCTTCAAGTACCTATCAATCAAGAAAGAGATGGATCTACCGGTGAATTCACCAATGAACACAGATGATTGTATTCATTTTAGCAAACTATATGGTTGCAAGATGGTGTAGTGGATCCACGAGAGATTAATGGATTTATAGACAGTATTGAATTTGGTAAGACAACCTTTTGTGACGCAATACATTTCATAGCTAGGGTCAAAGAGTCATACTCCCTCCATACCCATAAAACAAGTTGTTTAGGACAGCGACATGGTCTCCAAGACACAATTTTGACTCCTTGTTTCTATAAAAATATTTATCAAAAAATAATTTATGTATACTTTTGTGAAAGTATTTTTTAAGATAAATCTATTCATATAATGTTCATATTTTTAAACTCAACAACTTAATAATTATTCACTATTTATATTCTCAAAGTTTGACTCAAACCATGTCCAAAACGACTTGTTTTATGGGTATGGAGGGAGTATATAACAAGCTGAGGATGACTAAGGGTGAAGAAACTTCCAAAAGTAATAAATGAGTGGGAAGAAACTTTCAAAGGTCACTCAAGTCTGGTTCTTTCTATTCAACAATGGTGGCCTTGTATTGCTCTAGTACGTAGCCCATCACCTTCAGGACCGAGAGAAATTCCAAAAAAACATATGCCCTGCCTTCTCTTTATGCCTCAACGAAAATACTAACAGTTTGTTTTTTTAGATATGTCATATATATAGATGGTGACTAAGAAAATACTAGCTTCCTGACGAATTTTTCCAAATTCATTCTCTGAAAAGTCTCAGAGTCCCCGTTGAGATCCTCTGTGAAAAAGTTTTTAATCAACCCAAAACATCATTTCTGCTGTAGGTGACCTGCAGGGCAGCCTTGCGATCAAGTTTTAATAGATGGTGATGGTGATGGCTCTGCGTCACTAAGATTGAAAAGTCAAAGATGCACCTTTCGAGCTGGCAGGATTGACATGCAAACAAGTTGCAGCGGTGGATGGCTATGAGGTCAAAAGTCACTGTTTGGAATCCCTGCCTATGAGTCATGAAATCAAATGCCTATAAAACTTAAGAATAAAACTTTGAATTGAGAGTGAGTGTTTCATCCATGTTTTCTTTCGTAATATATGACATGGCAGTTTTGGAACAATACCATAAAACTATCTATTGAGACTACCCTTAACGACTATTTCATTTGAATACAAATGGGTTAGCAGCCGCTCCTTGTGCCTTGCCTGACCCCAGAAGGGGGTAAGGGGCCCCTCCCGACCACTTCAGGGGTATTTCCGCCTTGCTCAACAACATCTTTGTAGACAACCCCATGGACGAAAGTGGAAGCTCTTGCTAAGGGCCCTCGTTGGCCCTAGCCGTCCTCGATAAGACCCGCACACCCCAGGGAAAGAAGGAAATACTAGTGGGCTGTACTAGAGTACCCATGACGACCATGCCGGGGATAAGGATGCACTACTGGAAAGTCGAAATTCCCTGACGGTACTATTACCGTCAGGGAAATAGAAAAACCGCTAGGGAAATAGCAAAATTAATTTCTTTGACGGTGCACCATCAGGGAATAACCGTCAGGGCTGGCTCGACAAGGTAATTGCATTTTCCCTGACGGTTCACCGTCAAGGAAATAGAATTTTATTTTCTTGTCGGTGGAAAATCGTCAGGGAAAATATAAAACCGTCAGGAAAAATGAATTTTCCTTGACGGTAAGAACCGTCAAAAAAATGTGGACTACCGACAAGGAAAATATTTTACTTGACGGTGTAAAACCGACAGGACATAAGAAACATTTACCTGACGGCCAAACATTTCCCTGACAGTCAGCATACCGTCAAAAAAATAAACACATCATTATCGGTGTTAATATAGTCCCTGTCGGGGTGAAACCGTCGGGGAAATGTCCCCCACAGGCCAAAAAAATAAAATTTTTTCTATATGATTAAAAATAAATATATTTAATATTTGCAAAAAACATATACATATCATCGGTCCAACATTAATTGAATTCAATATCAATATATATATATATATATTGTACTGCATCCTGCTAGACAATCTATTAATCCCAATGCCTTCCATAAACCGACATGTAGTTTCTAGTTGAAGATGGCAGCTCCCAAGTCATTCCAGGTAAACTTCCCCAAGGCCTTCAGCCTGTAACATTTGCTGAGAATTAATAAACCAATGCACAAGAACGATCACATAAATACAACTGTATTGCTATCATATGAAATGGACAAATATACATGTATACAGGCGAGCTCTTGTCATACTATAAGCACTATGGTTTTTCCAAATAGTTAGAACTAAACATATCAGTCCATACAACTTGAGTAAAAACTACAGATATATGTGTGACACAGAGGTGATCAAATAAAATGGTTGCTGTCTGATGAGTTGAGTAACACTTGATCAAATAAAAATCTTCAGTCTGATATAAGTAAGATGGCAAATACTAAACAAAGCCAATTGGTGTTGCAAGCAAGGCGCACTTAACAAATTTTACTTGTTAAGTATCATCAGAGCTAGACCGTGATACAATTTTACTTGTTGATCATGGTTTTTTACACTGACAGAGAGATAACTCGAATCAAAGTTGTAGATATCACTAAGATAGATTATATATTTAGAAAAAGTTTAGTACCAAAGATTTGTTTATGATAATATTAAATATTCTTTTTATGATAAAAATCCAATAAGGTGTAAATAAATATTTGAATTTGAATGCAAATAAGTAAATCTAAATATATAGAAAACTTAAATAATGGATTAAGTGTATTTTAGTCCCGCAACTCTAGATATTGTCTAACTTTACTTCCTCAATTATCGAAGGTGTTAAATTTCGGTGGGAGAAGAAAATCATAGTTTTGCACCGTGCACCAACGAAAGATGTCACATCTAATAGATCAAGCATGCATCAATTAGATCTAAAGAAAAATATGTTTATAACTAAAATTTTCTTATTTATGATATTTTTTAAGGATTAACTCCATTTTTGTCTCTTAACTCTTTTTTTTTACTTTTAACCCCCAATTATAAAACTGTCCAACTTTGACACCTCAAAAAAAAAAGCAAAACTATTTAATTTCGACCTCATAGCCATTCCTTGGTGCACGGTGCATCAACCTATGATTTTCTTCTCCCAAAATAAGAGATTCAGCTACTTGATTTTTCCGTCTTTTCATATGTGCGCTCACTTATCTTGGTTTTCCAAGATCAATGGATTCAGTAGTTTTATTTCTTATTATTTTTTTATTTTATTACTTATAAATCTAAAAAAAATTAATTGCATAGATTTATTTGAGCTATTACCCCTTGCTAGGTAAGTGCATAGCGAGCTTGCTAAATTTGTCATTTAATCTGACAAATGGTCTTAGAGTCATAATTGAAAAATAACTTATAACACCTTTGGGCCATATAGTGACGGAAAAGCCCGTGAACCCATCTTTGATGGGTCACTATGGTAATGTCTGACACACATAGTTTGTAGTCTTTTAGATTGAGATACGCCTTTAAATAGATATCCCTGGAGGAGAATGAAGATGTAGCGTGTGCTTTCATTTTGTGAAAACAAACCGATGTGGTCTTTGATCAAGGCCTCTCCTTAATTATTTGATCAAGACTAGAAATGAAGAAAGAAAATGAGTTCATAGATGGTGTTGGCTCGGGGTCCATAAGCCAAGGCTCGAAAGTCTAACAGATGTGCCTTTCTCTTGTAGAAGGCAGGTGTCCTGCAGAGATGGATTTCATAGTTTTCTTGTATATTTTCATGAGGGACTCATTTAAATTTCCTCTAAGTAGACTGAGACTACTATGGCTTATGATCCACTCTGAAAATTCTTCTTTAAGGGCGATTTTGTTAAGTCACTACTCCAGATTGTCTCATCACTGCCGGCCTCATCACTGCCGAAAATTGGTGACCGGCAGTGATGCCGGTGCAACTCCCTGACAGGCTAGACTTGCGCCAGGGAACACAGGCACCGGCAGTGATGAGTCACATTACTGCCGGCTCGACACAAGAGCCGGCAGTGATGTCTCGGACACACATCGCTGCCGGCTCGTGGCATAAGCCGACAGTGAACGTAAGTCTACACTGCCGGCTCTTGGCTTGGTCCGGCAAGATGAAAAGAGTGCAAACCAGAACAGTGGTGTTCATTTTAGTGCTGATGAAGAAGACTATATGGGCTATCAGTAAATGCCTGCGTTTGGGACTAACATAGCCCTTCCTATCATTAAAGAGGGTGACTAACCAGCTTACATAAGGCGCGATCACAATGAGGCTCTCATTGTTGATAGGCCAAAGTATATTTAGAATATTGTTAACTATGTAATCAATATTTGGACGCTGTTCGCAAATAATGTACTCTATTTAATATTATTTGCGCACCTCTAAATTGTAATATGGTAGATAAAGTTTATCCTTTCTTGATTTATTGAATTTAATTTTTATTTAATTCAATAATGACAGTGGTGTGGGAGGTGATAAGTATAAGAACTTACCTCAATCTAATGTACGCCTCCAATTATTCCAGCGGTTAACACCGCCCACTCCCCTCCCACAGGCCCGAGCTCGATTCCCAGGCCTGTCAATTTTTTTTTACCGTATTTTACATACAAGAACGGTTTAAATAAAACAAATTCCCCCTACTATATCCATTCCCCTCTAGTGCACCGGTTAATCCCGCTTGCTTTGGCCGCCGAGACCCGCGCTCGAGTCCTGGCTGGGCAAAAGGTACTTTTTTAATAAAACAAAATATTCTTAATTGGATTAAAACATTTATACCAGAGTCTGGCCCGGCCAAATATTTGTGTTATTTTTTCTATTAAAAAACACTGCCCGCCCACCTTGGTTCGAATTCAAGGCAAGCAGGAACAGGAATGGCCGGGACATGCTGCCATCAGAGGCCTGCATCCGCAGTGGGCTCGGCTTTCTAAAAATGCTGTTGGAGGCCCAATACTGCCGGCTCTAGAAAAGGTCCGACAGTGATTACCGTAATCACTGCCGGCTCTTAATAGGGTCCGGCAGTGAAGCTTGGAGATTCATTTTTTTAGCTTTTCACCTTCAAATTGGAGTGTGTTCCCCTGTCACCACTACAGCAGGAGCACTGCTTCCACCTACCATGACAGGGGCTCTATAAAATGGCCCTTCTAGGCCTCTCAAGACATACCTGTGTTTGCGTTGTTTTTTCTCGAGCTCATTCTTGATCTGTTAGTACATGGCTTCTTTGTGGGAGAAAGCCCTCCACATACAAATATCATTAGGCATCGTAGTAGTCCACCAAAATGGTGCACACAATGGGTGCTAGAAGAATTCTACTGAAGATGAGTTGAGCCTAATGTTGGGGTCCCCGGCCAGGTTGACAGAGCCATCTGCAAGGCTGAATTCTCTAGGCCGATGTGAATCCTGTGCGCTGAGGATAGTACATTCATCCCGTGAATGTAACATCTTCTAGAGGCATGTGGTCATTTGAGGTGCTATGAGATTAAAGGTGTGCTCTATGCAATTTCCTCGGGCGGTGTTGGCACTTTGACGGCAGAAGACCGAGCTTGCATTTCCTTGCAAGTCCATGGAATCTTCGCGGTAGAAGAAACCATGCAGTTTTCACCCTAGAACCCTGGCATACACCATGATAGGGAGGCCATTTACAAGTGCTCATGCATGAGTTTTTGTAAAGCCTCCTTGATCATCTCCAACCGGCAGAGCTCGTGACCACCTCGGTGCTTCATCAACCGTAGATGCTAGAAGAAGTCTCCTGACGTGATCAAAATATAATGGGTCGAAAAGAATGGCCCGATCCCTGGAAGAGAGTGAATCATATGAAAGTGATTAGTGTTTAGTTTGTTTGGTTTGCAAGGTTGTAGTTGAATTTGGTTTTAATTATAATTTATATTTGTTGTGTGTTTCATTATTTAACTCGAATTCTACATTCCGGTGTCGTATTGGTCTTAAACTTTTCTCAGGCTTTCTCATGCCACATATGAAATATTCATCAGCTTTGAGATTTTTCTAAAATGGTTTGCTAATTTTCATGGTTTAATTGAATTTCTGCACAACTTCACCAATTAATTATAGGTTGAACTAAGTCTACCCCTAAAAAGATCCGGAATGGTGCCAAACTTCTACACTGGGTCTCTTGTGCCATAGGAGATAGGATTCTATGGAGGTTGGCTAAAAATTTTGCTATTTTAATTATGTAGTTCACCATATTTTGTCTCACTAAGCACAAAGAAAATTATAGTAATTCAAATATTTCTCTAAAAAACCTAATATCTTGTGTGAGATCATAATTTGGGTTCATATTACTACCAAAAAAGTTTCAAAGCATTCTAGCATAGGCTGTGTCTACATGCTTCACAGAGGTATATGGAGCCTTTACTTGAACCATGACTATACTCTTTGGCTCTCAGGGATTCTAGGGTTCATAAACATTCCGATGTCTTATTGGTCTCAAACTTTTTCTCAGGCTTTCTCATGCCACATATGAAG